>PVJN01027218.1:0-28296 GCA_004026805.1 Lasiurus borealis
GCAAAATGCCCACATGTTTCCCAACTGTCTACTGCAAGCTAGCAGCGGCCCGACCCCTGAAGGTCTGCTCACCCTCAGGCCCTGGACCAGGTGGGGGTGGGAGAACAGGCCAGCAGAGCTGACACGGGGTGAGGGAGACCCCGGAGATGGAGGTGGGGACCCCCCACCAGCCTCACACTCCTCGATGCTCCTCTTGGTCCTGCTAACTCCCCTTCACCCACTCCCCCGGCTGCTTCTGCTGCTTTCCCACACCGGCCTCTCTCCCAGAGGCCTCTCTGCCCGGCCCCTCTTTCTGATTCTCCGTCCCTCGGAGATGTCTCTCCTCCCATTTCTATCTGCAAGCTTCTCTGTCTCTCCCTTTCTTGCACGCTCCCTCCCGCTCAGGAAATATTTCAAAGTCTGTCTCAAAAACAACCCAGCGCCTGCCTTTACAGGTTGTTTTCCCCTCCTCTTGAGAACAGGACGTGAGCGGGCCAGGCTGAGCTTCCTGTGTGAAATGGCGTGTGGGGTTTCCGAGCAAAACAAGGGTCAGGCTGTGGTCCTGCAGGAGCCCCGGCCAAGAGCACCTGGAATCCCGCCTCGGCCAGTGCGGCCCAGGGGTGCGGCCACTCCCACCGCCCCGGGGACAGGTGTTCCGGACATGTGCCGGGAGGGAGCCCGGACGGCCACAGAACATTCCGCCCCAGGCCGCAGTTCCGCCCCGTGCATGCAGCCTCTCACCACAGGGCCAGCGAGGCCCTGCCCGCCCAGGCCCTGCTCCACCGCCTCCCGCTGTGGGGGTGGCCCAGGCCGGTCACTCAGCCTGTCTGAGCCTCGGTCTCCTCCCCTGTGAAATGGGGATGAGGAGGAGGACTTCGGGGTCACACATCCAGCAGAATGCCCGGCAAGGAGGTGGGGCTGAGGTAACGTTAGCAATCTGTCCCGAGGGGAGGGAGCAGAAGAGAGGGGCTCTATGTGAAGGCTAACTGACGTCTTCCCTGTCCTCAGGCAAAACCATGAGACATTGAAATTCTCTGGATATGAACTTCCAGTTATTGGCCTTAGTTCCTTTACCTACCCCGGCCTCACTTTCCTCACCTTTAAAGTGGGGTTCATCATTGGACCTACCACATAGGAGTATTGCATGAATCCAATGAGTGAATCTTGGAAAGTGCTTGAAACCATGCCTTATGCATAGCACCTACTTCATCAGTGTCAGCTGTTCTTACACACACACCCCGAGCCTCCCCTCCCCCCCAACCCCGCCCAACCACTGAGTGTCCCAGAACACTGTGACATGTCTCGGTTATATGGGGAGACATATAGCGGTCCTCTGATGGGGACCATCTCCCTACATTCAACCCCCACCGGACATCCTCCAGAGGCTCTGAACCCCGCTGGCAGGACTCGGGGGTAGTGACAGTCCCTACCTGCAGGGCGTGGCTGAGCAGGTGGGCAGTGCTGGGCAGCAATGGCGGTGATTACTCTTTCTCTTCCTGGTGGCTCCGATTCCCTGGTGCATGCGGTGAGCACCAGGGTGTTGCCTCTCTGTGCCACATCCTGATTGGAGGGGTGGGGGGCAGGGAGAGAGGGTGGGGGGCCAGTTCCTGGGGCTCAGAAGGACCTGACCACGCCCTCACCTCCAGGGTGGCACCTGACCCAGACCTGGCCACCCAGGACTCCCCTGATTGGCTTCTGGATGGGCATGTGACCCAAGCAGGGCCAATGAGAGCTTGACCCTCTGTCGAGTAGCAGGAATCCAAGTGGGCATGAGGGCGGACCCCAGTTGTGCCTGACATTGTTCAGGCAAGTTTATGTGTGATGTTGCTCCTTCTCAGCGTTTCTCTCCCCGTCGTGCAGATGGAAACAGGAGTCAAGAAACATCATTTGTGCCAATGGCTCCTTCTGTGATCTTGGGGTGGGGGGGTGGCCCTCTCATTTATTTCTCAGCACTTATGTAGGTGGCAAGTCCTGAGGATTAATAACCGCTGACATTTATTGAGCCCTCATTAGGCGCCCAGTGCTCCTCTAAACAACTGACATCTATGAGAAACGCTATTCCCATTTTACAGATAGGGTAACCGAGGCATTAAGAGCTCCCACAACTGATAGTGGCAGAGCTGCCATTTAAACCCAGGGATCTGGTGTGCTGTCCATGCCCTTACAATACTGACTGTGCGCCCTTCCTGAGCTGGGCCTGCATCCTGCCCTCACAGAGAAGGGTGGTGGTGGCTCGTGGCCTTCTCTCTGTTTCCCCGGTTAGTTCTGGCTTTGAGGAGGCAGAAGGAACTGTGTCCCAGATCGGTGAAGCCAGCTATGTGGCGCCTGGTGGTCTCGCCTCCGCTCTGAGCCCCAGTTTTCCTTTATCCATGAGATGGGTTCTCCGTGAAAATGCTGCGCATTCTTTCCACCTCCTTGGAATGGCTGGCTCTTAGCACTCCTCTGCCATCCACCCCTGCCCCACGCTGTCCATTCCTCCCCTCCCCAAACCCACGTCCCCCCTCTGAAGACTCACTCTCAGTACATGTGGGCTGTGTCTCTCCTGGCCTCCCTCCCCTAATGGGGAGAGGAAGACAGCTGAGGCCGGTGGGATCCAAAGGTCCAGGGTTGGTATAGATCCACCGTCCAGCAGCCACGCAAGCCTGTCTGGCCTGGTGAGGGGCAGGGCGGTGTCTATTGATCGGTTCTGTCAGCGCGGGGAAAGCAGTTGTTTTCCACCAAATCTGCAATCGATGGAACTCAGCTTAGCAGATGAGGGTGGAGGGCGTGGAGCCAGGAAATAGTTGCCCTTGAGTTTCGGAAACAGTTTCCTTGGAGAGTCAGCTGGCACGGCGGGACTGCAGAGCATGCTGGGAAGTTCCTGAGGCCTGGGGCAGGGGGGCACCTTCTCAGTTCAGGGACAATCCAGATGCTTTGACAACTTTGTGCTTCAACTCTTGGCTATTCTCCTTCAGCCCTTGACCCTGAACCCGGTGAGTAGCCTGGCGGTACAAGTCTGACAGCTCTGGGCTGGGGCCATCAATCTGATGGTAGCCCCAGCTCTGACCTTGACCTGCTAGTCTCCGTTCCTCTCTGGGACTCAATTTCCCCAAGGGTCAAAGGAGGAGGTCTGACCAATGGGTTGTCAGGATAGGCCAGCTCTGCCCTTGGTGATGCTGGTGACACTTCCCAGGGAGGGTTCATGGAGTGAGCATGGCCTTTCTGAGGGGTATAACTGGCCCATTTCACACACTGGCCTTTGCCATCCCAGAATGTCATTACTATCTTTTCTACACATTCGCATCCTCTTCTGGCAAGTTCTCTTTAAAAGGCCTTATGATATCCAACCTCTAACCACCAACCCCACACTAAGGCCTGCCCACGTCTCAGGGAGGTGTAGCTCTCCGTGGGGCCAGGGACGAGCCCTGGGTCTTTAGCTATCATTGTGGAGGGGGGCTGCCTCCTAGGAAGGGACATTAGGAGTTGGGCCTGCACACAGGGTCCTTATGATGCTCTTCAGAGCTGGGCTTCAGTATTTGCTGGATGAAGACCACTGGGCCAGTGGTCTGGGCTGGGTCCTAAGCCTTGGACACACCCTGTTTCTGTCCCTCAGTGTCCCTGTCTGCAAAAGGGGTTCAGTGAGCTGGGACAGCATTAAAGGCCCTTCCTGATGTTCCCACACATGTTTTCTCTCTCTGTTCTCTCCGCATTGTCTTGACTCTCATCCTTTCTCCTCTCTCTGCTGCTGATCCCCTCCTGACATATCCTCTTACATCCTCCTGCTGACTCCTCATGGCCTCCTGACCCGCACTAGCCCTTCTCTTCCCTGCTCCACTCCATACATTAAGATGAACCTTTCAAATCACATGCCTGGTCAGATCCTACCCTGCTCAGAAACCTCCTTGGCTTCCTGGTGCCCAGGACATAGAGATCCAGTCCTCCAGGCTACATTCAAGGGCCTCCATGCTCTTGCCCAGCTCACTCTCCCATTCCCATCCCCAACATTCCCACTGTGCCACCCACAACACACTGCTTCCTCTTGTCGAGTAGGCCCCAGGCTTCCCCAACTCTGGATCTTTGCTCTTGCCTCTCCATCTGCCTATTATGCCTTTACTCCCTTTTCCTTCTGTCAAAAATCCTGCCCCTTCTTCAAGATCGGCACATAGGTCATGTTGCCACTGTACCTGCTGTGGCCCCTCAGAGCTCTCATAGCCTGGCTGGAGCCTCTCGCACCCTGTGGGCCTGGGTCAGATTCGAGGTGGCCCCACAACAGGGATGTCTCCGTGGCACGAGGCTGCTGTCTCCTCCCAAACTCTGGGAGACGGAGAGAGCCCTGAGGACAGGCCCCAGGGCTTGTTCAATATGGAAGAAAACCAGCTGCTAATAATAACTTGTTGAATGGCCCCGGGGTGGGGTGCCCTCTCAAGAGAGAGCATGAGTGGTCTGAAACTGGGTGGAACTAAATAGGAATGAGCTGGTTTTCGAAGATTTTTCCTAAAACAGACAGATTTAAGTTGAGTTAATTGGGCTGGATTAAGCTGGAGTCAGTTGGATTAGTCAAACTGAGTTAGTAGGGTTGGTTTAGTTGGTTTGGACTGGTTAGGGGAAGTGGCTTGTCTAGTTGCATTGTGTTGAATTACTCGGCCTGGGTTCCCAGCTGGCGGGGGAAACTGGGTTTGCTTGAGTTGGTAAATTGGATTGGTCTGGACTAGTTAAGCTGGACTATTAGGTTGGCTTTGTTTAGGTTTGTTCAGTTGGCTTGGGTGAGTTGAGTTGATTTGGGCTAGTTTGGTTGGATTTGGCTGGTTAGTTGGATTCAGCTAAGTTAGTTGTGTTAGACAGCTGAACTGAGGCTTAACTAGTTTGGGCCGATAATAACAAAATGAGATAGACTATGTGGCTTAAACAACAAACATTTACTTCTCACAGTCTTGGAGGCTGGAAGTCCAAGGTCAGGGTGCCAGCATGGTCAGGCTCTCAGTGAGTGGAAGACCTTCTTCCTGATTTGCAGACGACCATCTTCTTATTGTATCTTCCCAAGATGGAGAGAGAGCTCTGTTTTCTTCATCCCTTAGGAGGGCACTAATCTTACGACGAGGGCCCCACCTTCATGACCTCATTATCTCCCAAAGGCCCACCTCTAAATACCACCACGTTGGGGATTTAAACTTTAACAAATGAGTTTAAGGAGGGGACACAAACATTCAGTCAATAACGAGTTGGGCTGGCTGGCTTGGGATGGGTCAGTTGAGTCGGGTTAACTAGTTGAGTATGCTGGATTAGGTCGGTGGGGCAGTGCTACTTGAGTTGGTCTGGTTGGTTAGATGGACTGAGCTCATTACTTGGGTTGGGTTAGTTGGTCGGGTGGTTGGTCTGGGTTGGTATGGGCAGGGTTAGCTGGGTAGAGTCAGTGGGATGGGATAAGTCATGTGGGTTTCTGGAACGGAGCTCGTCAATAGATTGGGTTTGTTGGCTTGTCTGGCTTGGGACAGGCTGCCGTGGCGGCTGGGTTATGGCTGGCTGGGGCTGGCCTGGGTTCCCAGCTGCTGGGGGATTAGCCGCAGCGCTCTGAGCTCTGCTCAGTCTCCAGCGCTGAGCGCGATGGGTGGGTGGGGCGGTGGGCGCCTTGGCCACAAATAGCTATGGGGAACACAAACAGTTTGGTGTTCAAAGACCTCAGTGGTGGCGGCTGTAACTTTCCACACGGCCCCAGCGAGCATGCCTCTAGGCCTCATGTTCGGGCCCAGCTGCTGCTTCCTCTGTTTGCAAACCACAATGTGGGGGGCGGGAGAGGTGGGGAGCAGGGGGGCTCTAAGCCCCTCCTTGCCAGGCATCCCCCAGCTTGCACGCTAGGTGTTCTCTGTTTGAGAGAGGGAGATGGACCCCAAGACGGGGGAGGGGCACGTATTTCCTCTCTGCAGCCCTGACAGCTGGTGTGCCAGGCCTGGCAAGGGGCGATCAGACCAGGAAGGACCTTAGGGAGGACGGAGTAGAGGGGGGTGATGCTTAAACTATGGGCCTGGCAGAGCTCAAGGGGCCCTGGGACGTTGGTTTCTGCACAGCTGCGGTGGGAGCTGGGCTGGACATCCATCCATTATTCATTCATTCGTTCAAACACCGATTTCTTGAGCTCTCACCGAGTGCAAAGGCCTGGCAGGCAGAAGTCAAAGGCAGGTGTGATGGCGATGGCTACAAAGACGGGCTGAGGCTCCTGAAGGGCTGCTCCGCCTTGCCAACCTCTGTTTTCTCTCTGCCTCCGCCCAGCCCCCTCTGCTCTCCTTTGAAGGCACCCACTGTGAGCAGCTCAGAGCCCTCCTGTGCCCAGACAAGATAGACTCTGTGGGCAGAGGTGTGAGAGTGGCCAAACCCAGAGAGCAGGCCCTGGCACTCGCCACCTATCACACCTCTCTCCTGCCTCCCCTCCTCCGCCCCTGCCTCGGGCCTTGTACCACACCGCGCCTTCCCCCCCAGGCCAGCCAGTCCCCGGGAAGGCGAAGCATCTACAGCAAAGGGCCTCACAGGTTGTCCAGGTGCAGCCCACACTCATGAGGTGAGGGAATGGGGCCCAGAGTTGGGGCGTGCTTTGCCTGGGACACCCAGCACATTGGAGGCAGAACGTGGACTTGGGTCCAAATGTCTCGATTCCCTGAGGCCAGAAGCAGCCCCAGGCTCCATGGAAATTCCACGTGTATTTTCCACCTCCAGAGCCCCGAGGCGTTCACCTCTCTGTGGCCTTGACTAAGTGTCGGAGTCTCTCAGCCTAAGGTTGGTTCTTCAGGATCATGGTTCTCAGACCTGGTAGGTTTGCCCCTCAGGGGAGCATTTGGAAACGGCAATTTTCCGTCATCACCACCAGGGCATGCAACTGGCACCGAGGGGGCAGAGGCCGGGATATTCGTCAGCACCCGCTGGTGCATGGACGGTCCCGCAGCCGGGAGTGAGCGGCCCCAAAGATCAGGGTGCCGACGCTGAGCAACTCTGCCCTACGATGAGCAACCGTCCCGGATGGAGGGCTTTCCCGGGACAAGGGACTTTCTGTCCGAAAGCTGGGACAGTCCAAGGCACCCGGATGGTTGGCCACACCAGCTCCCTCCTCTGGAAAATGGCCCCATCATGCCCTGCCCACAGGTTCTGCATGTCGAGGACTCAGCGCCAGGCCTGGCCCGGGGTCTGCACTCAAAACCCAGTGGGGATCCCTGTCAAGGGCTCCTCCCTTCGGAGGGTCTTTGCTCACCTTCCCTGATGGACACGACTTCCCCCCTCCTCTGTGCCTGGGCCATCCCCACAGGCTCTCTGAGTGGTCCATGGAGAAACCTCGCCCCACTGGGGCCTCCCATCACTATGCCCGCCCCACCAGCAGAGCACCGGCCCATCGGGGGTCCTGTTCGCTGGAGGGGTCTGGAGGTGAAGGGTCTGTCTTCTTCCCAGGTCGCGTAAGTCATTGTCCTGCAATGATCTGACTCCTGCTTGTGCCCTCACTCGATGAGAGCTTCCAAGCGTCTGTGCCTGAAGCCCGGCTTGAGGCCTGGCACCGATGAGCGAGCAGCTGTCCACTGGCCACATTTCACCAGCTGCCAGGTCCCCCTTTCACCTGCAAGTCCTGAGACACTATCTTCTCTCCCCACCCCTCCTGGCGTGCCCGATATGGGGCTGGGCCCACGGCAGAGGCCCACCCGGGCCTGGGTTCTAGCAGCCTGAAGAGATGTCGGAATGGAGGTCAGTGAGGTGGCCAGAGGTCTGCAGGAGCGCGTCCTGGTAGATGGCGTTCCCCTGGAGAACATGTTTTCTTTATGTAAAAATGCACGTTGTCTCCTGAGGGTGGAGGTGACTGCTAGACATGGGCAGGGCCTGGCCGCTTCCCTGCGGTGTCACTCTGGGCACTTTTTTTTCTTTAACTTATCTGGGCCTCAGTTTCCGGTCTTGCACCCTGGGGAGTCGGGAGGACCCAATGAGATCTTGCTATGGAGGGCCCGGCGCGCTCAGGGCTCCATGGTGTCAGGCGCTCTGATCGTTACAACTCTCAGGAGGTGCCAGGAGCCGTGAATTCCCCTCCTTTGCCTTTTCCACTCTGCTCTCCTCCACCTGCAGCTCGCTCAATCCAGGGCCTCTGTCCCGCTCTCCCGAGCTGCCCTCCCCGAGGCCGCCATGCCCACTGGGGACAGGGTGAGCCTCTGCCAGGGCCCAGGCAGGGAGGGGGGACTTGTTTACTCTCTGCCCATGCTGGTTTTTCTGAGGTGAAGGCCTGCTGGTTACCCCTGTTTCCGGCCCGGTGCCGGGGTGACATGTCTGTCTTCCAGCCACCCTGCCCTGGACACCCGTCCCCACCCCACCTTTGCCACAAGCTTTCCTTCCGAGTCCCCTCCCCTGGGCACCAGAAATCAGACTCAGGAGCCTCCGGGGCCCCTCCGTCTTCCTCGGCGAAGTTGGCACCCAGCGCCGCCGGCCCGGTGGAGGTGGCCGCAGACTACACACTGGTCAGCTTTATGGAGCACAGCAGGCCACTGTCCTGCGGCCCAGCCAGGCGCGGATCTACAAAGAGATGCTGTCTGTGTCTCTGCCTCTGCCATTGTCGGGGAGCGCACCCTGCGCCGGGCTGGAGCAGGGGCAGGCTGGAGCACCCTGGCTTTGGCTTGATGACTCAGGAAGAAACAGAGCCACACCCCATGGGCTGGGCGGGCGGCTGCTCTGTGGTGAACTGTCCTCCCGAAGACGCTTGTTTTCCAAATTTCAGTCATTCCGGTAACAGCTCTGCAACTCTTCTTACCCTGAACTCAGACCGTACGTCGTATTTCTCGTATGTGCTTTCTTAACGTGTGTTTTAAAGCGTATTCATTCTTTTTGCTCAAATAAACGTAGTCTAATCTAACAGATCTTACCTGTGGAATCAGAGCTTTGATTCCCTAGACTTTGCCCCTAAAGCATATTTAGTATCTGAAATAGCAAATGTTGGGCGGTGACCCATCTATTATCAGTCCTTAGGAAGGTTATCCCTAGGGGAGTCTCTGTGTCCTGAGAAGACACAGCCTGGCTCCTCTGAGCTCTTCCAGCTACAGGAACCCCCAAAGCTACTTAAAAATCGTAAGCATGGATCAGGAGCCGAACCCCATTTTGCAAAGCTGCGCTGAGTCCTGCGGAAGTTGGGAAGTCCAGCTGGCTTAGCTCAGGAGCAGTTCTGATCATCGTCACCCCGGGTACCGGCACAGTGCTTGACCGTTTGCGGAGCCCAGGCTCCCATCTTTCACTCCAGGACCAGCCCAGGCCAACAGGATCCAAAAGGACGGAGCTGAGACGGATGGTCCAAGTCGCAGCCTGTTCTCCCCGGACAGGCCCCCACTTCCCATTCCTGCTCGCGCTGTGATCACCACCAGGGCAGAAGTCTCAGAGGTTCCCATCTACACCGAACACCTCAGGGGCAGACCACAGGACCTCGCTGGAGTTTCATAACGTGGGTGCACGTGTGTGCTAGACGGCATGCGAAGGTGGCCCCCAAGATCCCACCCCAAAAATGTAGGCCTGAGTAATCCCGTTCCCCTGAATATGGGCGGAGCCTGTGAATGTGACCCGGAGCTCATCACAGGGAGTTTTCCAGAGTGGACCTGACCTAATCAGAGGAACCTTTATAAGAGGGTGAGGTGCCAAGAGGTACAGTCCTGCTGGCCCAGAGGACCGCAAACAGCCACATCGTGACTGGGGTGTGGGCCGCCATGTCGCCAGGATGTAGGGAACCTCTGGGTGCTGAGGGCAGTCCCTGGGTGACAGCTAGCAAGAAAACAGAGCACCATCACACGGTTACAACAAACTTAATTCCTCCGCCACCGGGGACTTTGGAAATGGGACTTGAGCCCCATTGAGATTTCCGCTCTGCCCGTCCCTCCACTTGAGCCTGTGAGACCCCAAGCGGCAGGTCCAGCTAGCACGTGCCTGGACGCCTGACCCCGGGTGACTGAGATGATAAATTGGTCTGGACTTAAGCGGCCCAATTGGTTGCACAGCAATAGAAAGTAATGCGATGTTTTTGTTTCCTTGTATTTATGTTTGTACTTTCTTGACATTGGTGTGGACTTGACTAGTGTGGAGATGGGTTTCCTTAAATTTTACAAAAAAAGTTAAAAGAATTCAATTGTAAAGTAGCGTGGCGGATTTCAAACTGGCCCGAATTCTTTGGCGCTCATGTCATCAAGAGGTGGCCCTATGTCTCCTGCCCTTGAATCTGGGTGGGCCTGTGTCTGTGTCCACCAATCGAGTATAATGAAAGGGACACACTGCGACTTTCATTTTAGGTCCTAAAAGGCCATTGT
Source organism: Lasiurus borealis (assembly GCA_004026805.1). Lineage (NCBI taxonomy): Eukaryota > Metazoa > Chordata > Mammalia > Chiroptera > Vespertilionidae > Lasiurus > Lasiurus borealis. The sequence continues at coordinate 10,257 of PVJN01027218.1, forward strand.
TTCTACCTGGTTCTTTTGGGACAATAGGTTTTGAGAAGCCAACTTATTTTTTTTAAATATGTATTTTTATTATTTAAACTGCAGCGGTTCTCAACCTGTGGGTCGCGAACAGCTAGCAGGGTCTCCTAAGACCATCGGCAAACAGATATTCACATTAAGATTCATAACAGTAGCAAATTACAGTTATGAAGTAGCGACAAAAATAATTTTATGGCTGAGGATCACCACAACATGAGGAACTGTATTAAAGGAAGGTTGAGAACCACTGGTTTAAAGTATTACAAATAGAAGTACATATGTCTCCTTTTTCCCCCCTTATTGACCTCCCCGCAGCTTTCCCCACCACCCAGTACATGCCCTCACCTGCCCTCCTCCCCCAGTGTCCAGTATCCATTGGCCATGCGTACATACAAGTCTTTCGGTTGATCTCCCCACCCCACCAACCTCCCCTGCCTTACCCCTGTAGTATGACAGTCTGTTCACTGCTTCTTTGCCTCTGTATCTGTTTCCCCCCAACCCCTGATTCTTCTCTTTAAAAAGATCTTGCCTCTGTAGACTAGAAATAAACTTATAAGAACAAAAAATGAGTCCTGATTTCAATGTCCAATAGTTCTGAGTCCCAGTTTCAATGTCAAACAATTTCTTATGTGTACACATCAGCAATGGTATCTGGATGGTGGACAAAGGGTGGCAATGCAGGTCCGAACCTCTCTGGTTTGGTCCTAGGCATCCTGTGGCGACGCACAGCTGTTGACTGCTCGCCTGGCAAGGCGTCTTCAGCGTAGCCAACTTTTGTGAAAGGCGTCTGGCTACCCTGAGGCCACCTTGCTGCAGACGCCACTGGTGCTCTAGTCCCCAGCCCAGCTGAGCTGCCTGCTGTGGGAGTGGGCCCGCTGGGACGGTCAGCCCAGATGCACCTGCGGATGAGTGCAGCCCCGGCCGGCCGCCGTCTGCCTGCAGCTGCACTCGAGACCCCCAGCGAGCAGGGCCCTGCTCGGCCCTCCCTGAACTCCTGACCGCAGCCTCACAAACAGAACAGCCCGGCTGCTGCGAGCTGTTACATTTTAGGGCGATTCGTTATGCAGCAAGAGCAACTGGAACAATTAGGGACACATGCACATGGTTCGAAAATCAAAAAGTACCCGACTGTCCGGGATCAGCTGTGGCCCAGGCCTGCTCAGAGGCCGGGGCTTTGATGGATGGCTGCAGCTTCTGTGTACGTTCTGCCCTTCTCTGACAATCTGAGCAGAATTTGCATGGATCACTCCAGCCCTTGGCCCTCTCTTGCACATGGTAGGGTCCATACTTTCTGTTCATATTATTCCTCCCTGCCGTGGTCAGTACAGCAGGACAGTGTTATAGAAGACAGGTGACCAGATTGCCGTCTGACCCACCTCCTACCTCTGTGGTCCAGAACGTCCCTTCAGTTTTTAGTTGTTTTCTCCTCACTGAGGTCAAGGTCAAGCCTGCCTTGCCTGCCTCTGTATGGCTGAAAGGTTCTAATAAAGTAATGAAAATGGACAGGTGCTACATAAACGGGAAAGAGAACCATCACCATGAATATCTTTAGTGCTCAAGCCTTGTTTTGATTTATTCATTCAATACTCAGTGCATCATGGCCGATGCCTCATCGGTGACAAACATTCTCCCAGCATTTACGGCAGGCCCTGCCTATGGGCAACTGAGGCATTGCTGACAGAGGCAGCTCAGAGGTGGCTCAGGGAGGCTCCGGGTCTAATTTGAGAGGAGACACCTAGACGAAGCTGAGAAACCCCAGCATGGGGTGCACTGCAGGCCCATCAGTGTGTCTTGCGATGAACTGGCTTGCAGGTCAGCCATGCTGAGTACTCATTCATTCATTCATTCACTCACTCACACACCCTATGGGGCGCTGTGCCGGTGGGAGCCTCGTGGACTGGGGAGTCAGCAAGGGCTGACAGTGGGGCATGTGTGGATGCGTCATTAATTAGTAGCTAATTCCTTAAGGTTATGTGGTAGTACATACCAGACACCGTTCCAAGTACTTCAGAGCATGTCATCGAAACCTCCCCCGGCCAGCAGGTGGTCTTACCACGATCTCTGTTTGCAGGTAGGGAATTGAGGCTCTGATTGGAGAAGTAACTTGCAGGGAGGTGGCAGAGGAAGGACTGGAAGCCAGACCTTTCTGAGCCCAGAGCCCAAACCCCCGCCGTGGAAGAGTCAGACGGTCAGAGGGACGCCTGGAGCTCTGGGAGCAGCGCTGGCCAGGGGTCAGAGGTCAGGGTCTAGTGCAAGGAGGCTGCTGCCCTCCCTGTGAGCTTAGACATTCATTTCTTTTCCTCCGGGAGCAGTTGCTGAGGATCTACATGCCTGGCCCTGTGCTTGGAGAGCGGGGGGAGAGGGGGGATGTGGGCGGGAGAGAAAAATGAAGCGGACCTGGTCAGTTCCAGGAGCTCATTGCTCAGCAGGGGAGAGAACTCTGGGAATACAGTGGTACCTCGAGATACGAGTGCCCTAACATACGAGATTTTTGAGATACGAGCTGTCGAGCGAGCGATTTTTGCTTTGAAATACGAGCAACATTTGATATAGAAGTAATCGAGTGGATCGGCCGGCTGCACACGACCCACCAGTTTACCGAGACTCGAGCGTCTCATAGTTTCCCACGCCTCAAGGTTATGGAACGAATTAAACTCGTATCTCGAGGTACCACTGTATTGTTAAAGGAGAGAGTGTGACTGGGACCGGGAGGGAAAGCAGACAGGGGAGCCGGGGGGCATTGGGTGGGAGCCACGGGGGAGAAAGCAGGCCAGGTGGTTTGTGGGAAGGATGGCCAGGCCCAGCCCAGCGTGGCAGAGGCCTGGCATGGGCAGTGCGGGGCAGGGCACGGTCCTAGCAGCTGGAGCAGAGTCCCAGGGAGGCAACTATCCCTTAGAACGTGTCCTTGGAACCGGGTCTGAGCGGGTCTCAATGACCAGCTCGATATTTTTAATTTTATTCTTCACGCCGCAGGAGCCATTGGAGGTTTTTGAGTGAAGACATACAAATAGCGTGTGAAGCAAGAAGAGCTATTTTTTTAAAAATGTCATGCCTCTTTGCTTCTTGCAGGCTCGGCTTCTCTATCAGTAGATTGAGGGCGTTGCACTGGATTAGAGATGGCAGAGACCGGGCACATGTTGGCATGACGTCCGTGCCTGCATCCAGGCAGGCATCACTAGTCAATCCCTGCACTTTCTCCCATGGAGCCCAATGTCAGCGCTACCGTGGCAGGGCATCGGGCCTGCAGGATGGTATCGGCGGGCCAGCTCCCAGCCAGGCGATGAGGCAGAGGCTGCGTGAAGGGAAGGCGGCAGCACGTTTCCTCTCGCAGAGGAGCTTGCGTGCCAGCTCGCCCTCGGCTCGGCCCGCCACTGCCGCTGGCTGCAGAGAGGAGAGGCTTACCCAAGGCCAGAGCTTTCGGTGGAAACCTTTCCCGGTTCCATCCCAGCACCACGGGCTCCCTCAGCCCCGCTTCTCCGCTAACGCCCACTGCCCGCCCAGGCCGGAGGGAGGGAGGAGGGCTCGTTTAGGGGCACCTCCAGCCTCGCCGATGCCCCCGGAGCGGCGGGGGGCTCCCCCGGGGCCCCGGCGGCAGCCCTGGTGGTCCCAGACACAAAGTGTGAGCAGCTCCTGGAATTGCTGGCACGGGACGGGCGCCCAGTTAGTTAGAAAAACATGTGGCTGACTCTTCCCTCGCGGGCCCCTCCAGCCGCCACCACCTTCTAATTCAATTTCCCTTGAAAAACAATGGTTTCAATGAAGGGGGAAACAAGATTTTCCGAAACTTCGTAAAGTTTTGCAAAATAATTACCCCCCGAACGGGCAGACTCCCCCGCCTTCCTCCTGGAATCGGTGCCTCGAGGACAGTTTTACAGACCTCAAGTCCCAGCTGGATTTTCCCCGGGCCACCCCCCACCCTGAAGTTGCCCACCCCAGATCAGATCCTGGGCATCAGCTGGGTAAGGGCCCCTGGGGATCAAAACCCTCCCTCCCTTCCAGTGAGGACTGGCCTGGAAGGAGAGGAGGGGGGAGAGGGGGTCTGGCGTCCCCCAGGCCTGGCTGAGGCAGGGCCAAGCCCCTGGTGGGAGCTCCTAAGCGGCCCCACCATCACGGTGCTGGCGGTGCCCAGGTTGCGTCCTTCTGATGCCCTGGAGGGGATGGGAGTGAGCACCGGCAGGGGAAGGCGTCCGTCTGAGGCCTCAGTGGATGCGGCAGAGAATACCCAAGATTGCACCCTTCACCCCAGCTGCCTCGCCTGGAAGCCGTGGGTGGGCCTCTACCGTGGGGGCTGAGGCCTCCTGGGAGCATGGCCCCTCTGCTGGTCAGATGCCACCCTGGGCCATTGCCAACCCCTTGGGCAACGTGGAACTCCTCCTTCTTGCTCCACTTCCTCAAGGGAGTTTAGGGGGGGCCCTGGCGTGGTCCTGGGCAGCGCCAGCCCGGCTGGCACTCAGGGGGCTGGGCCACCCCTCCATCAGGCACTCAGGCAGCAGCCAGCCAGCCAGTCGGGTCCTACCTGTCAGCCAGGAATGGAGAGCTCGCTGCCTCTCAAGGAACGTGGGAAGCTTCAGGCAGTTCCCAGAACAGGCTGAGGAACTTTCTTATAACGACATCCTCCAGCCCTGGGTTCCATCTGAGGAGAACCTCCGAAAGGGCACCGGGCCCCTGAGTCCCACGGCGGCCCTTTAACTTTGGTTATTTCCTATGGATCCGCACTGTAGAGTACATGCTTGGTAATCAGAAAGAGAAGTCACTAACTTTAAAGAAAGATGGCTCTCTGCATTTGACCTCCGTGAGCTGGTGGCGAATGGGCATGGGGGAAGAGCCATGTGTTGGTGCTGCTCTGTGCCCAGGCTCATGCATTTGGAGCAGCGGTTCTCAACCTGTGGGTCGCGACCCCTTTGGGGGTCGAACGACCCTTTCACAGGGGTCGCCTAAGACTATTGGAAAACACCCATTCCCATGGTTTTAGGAACCAACAGACTGCTCCTCGGTGTAGCAAAGTGTAGCAATGTCATTTACTATTGTCATATGAAGACTGTTAACCATGCTACACCACGATTCAAGACAAAATTTCATTTATTTCTAATTAATTTATTTCAATATATAATTACATATTGTTTTTGTGATTAATCACTATGCTTTAATTATGTTCAATTTGTAACAATGAAAATACATCCTGCATATCAGATATTTACATTACAGTCCATAACAGTAGCAAAATTACAGTGATGAAGTAGCAACGGAAATCATTTTATGGTTGGGGGTCACCACCCCATGAGGAGCTGCATTAAAGGGTCGCGGCATCAGGAAGGTTGAGAACCGCTGATTTAGAGGAACTGGAGGTTGGTGGGGACCACTCTGACCCTCTATCTCATCGCTCCTCCTCAGGCTTTGGAGGGATCTCACTAGGCAAAACCTTCACCCCGGCTTCCTTTTCTGGCTGTGTGGCTCTGGGGATGAAGTCCAAATCCCCACCACAGTCCCCTGGAGGGCCCAGCCTTGTCCCTTAGTGCCCTCTCGTCTCACACCACGGTCCCCTTGCACCCCTTTCCAGGTACACATTCCCTCCCTTGGGCTCGCTATGACCTCGGAGCCAGCGGGCCTTTGCTTGTGCTGCCCTTTCTCCCTACAGCACATCCTTCATCTCCTCCTTCTCTTGACCATCCCCTGCCCCCCCTAAAGGCCCTCAGAGCCCCTGGGCCTGCCCCCCACCTCCAACCCTCATTAAGCGCAATTTGACCTTTGCTTACGGAGTGATCTGATCGGACAGAGCGAGGCTCCCGGCTGGACTGCAGGGCACAGGCTACCTCTGCCTTGTCCTGTGACACTCAGAGCCCAGGGAGCCAAGGGCCTGGCACCGAGGAGGCATCAGGGAGAATTTGCTGAGCAACTGCATCACGGTCTCCACACAAGCCATGGCAGGGCAGGCGGGTAATACCCACGCCGCTGGGCTGGCGGCCGGCGCTGCTCCTACCGCTCCGAGTGGGCAGTGGAGTGAAATGGTTTCTCATTAGCTGGATGGCAGCGCCCCGGCCTCGCGAACGCCCACGAGCCGTGACTCAGGTTGTGTGAAGTACAATCAGACGCTCCCTCTATTTTCCTCTAAAGGGTTCAACTTATGAGCCACAAGAGACCTCTTGACGCCTACTCACACCTCAGCTCAGCCAGAGGGTTTTCTTTTATTTAAAAAAAAAAATGTATATAACAATGGAGGCAAATGTTCATTGAAAAAAATGTGAACTGGTACTGCAGTGTGGTGAGTACAAAGGGGCAACCCTGCTGCCATCTCCTTCCAGAAGTAACCGCGGCCACCAGCTGCGTGTACATGCGGACGCCAGCTACGTGTACACCCTCTCCACATGTAGACTCATAATCGAAGATAACACGTCTGGGGTTTATTCTCCGCCAGGCTACCTTTATACCTACTGTCAGAATCCCCCCCAGAGACGGGTGTTTCATTTCCACCCCCGTTTCACTGATGGAGAAACGGAAACACACAGAGAGGTCCAGTAAGCTGCTTGAGGCCACACAGCCAGGCAGAGCAGGGATCTGATGCCCGGCAGCAGGCCGGAGACTCTGGGTGCTGGATGTGGGGGGCTGTTGGTCTTATACGGCGTCTACACTGAGGTCTGAGGGCACAGCTATTCAAGTGTGGAGATCGGACTGGAACCTTGGCTCTGCTCCTTCCGAGCTGTGACCGTGGGTAGCTCACTGCACATCTCTGCGCCTCAGTTTCTCTCTCTGTCAAACGGGGATCGCGGTAGTTCTGCTTTCGGATGGTGGTGAGTGAGGGGATGGGAAGCGCTTGGAGCAGAGCGTGGCGTGCAGCGGGCCCTCCCTGCCGCCCACCCCAGGCCTGAGATGTTCGCCAGGCGTGAGGACACACACCTCCTGCTCTCCTGCAACAGGCTCAGTCCGGTGCAGGCGGCAACCCCCGCCTCCTTCTCTTGACTGACATCACAAGCGATGCCACCTTGAGCCAGGAGCCCTGGGGGCCTTTCTGATCATTGCAGTCGACCGGGGCTACCACATCCAGAGCGCGGGCGTCTGACGGTCCCGGGGCCCAGATCCGGGCTCTGGCGCCTGCTGCCACCGCGCCTTGGACAAGCGCTTGGACCAGGCTGAGCCTTCGGGACCAGCGCAGGACCAGCGGGCTGTGAGGAACCAGGCCTGGCTCTCTCTTCTGCGGACACACCAGTGCACGGCCTGTAGAATCAAGATGAACAGAGGCGAGGCAGGATGGCTGGCCCTCAGCCCACCTTGTGATCTTGGTCAGCAGTCACCACCGGCGGGCGGTCCGGGGACCCCTGGTGGCCACGAGGTCTGAATGGTTGGCGACCGCTGATCCCGGTGACGTCAGCTGTGGATGTGATCTCCTCTCATTTTTTTGGTTCATTCTCACCCGAGGACATTTTTTTTCCCCATTGATTTTTTTTGAAGAAAGTGGAAGGAGGGGAGGGAGAGAGAGAAGCATCCATGTGAGAGATGGGTTGGTTGCCTCTTGCATGTCCCAACCGGGGCTGGGGAAACGGACCCACAACCTAGGTCCATGCCCTTGACCAGGAATGGAACCTGCGACCCTTCCGTGTGGGGGCTGCCGCTCTGACCTCTGGGCGACGTGAGGTCCTTCTCTCCCGCCACGGCTTCAGGAGTTAGGACTTAGCAGCACCACTTCCGGGCGAGGAAACGGGCTTCCTGAAGGCGGCGACTTGTCCAAAGGCATGTTCCTGGCATGTAACGAACGCAAGCAGGAGCCAGGTCTGCTGGCTCTGAGGCAGCCACCCCAGCAGCCTCCTTCACACCCCCCACCCTCACACCAGGCACCTCCCACCATGGCTGTAAGTCCTCGGGCCCACAGGGACACTAGGATAGCAAGGAGGGGTGCAGGCCAGAGGCTGCTGCTACCCAGAGAGTGTAGACTCTGCAGATCTTGGTGTTGGAGAAGTGGCCATCCTTCAACAGGTTGGGCTGCATCTCTGTCCTTCCCTCTTCGAATATGCCCGAACCAGCCTGGTCCGTGCCAGCCCGGGGGTTCCTCCAGCCTCTGTTTGCACACCCGCCAATGGGGAGCGTGGTGTCCCAGGGCCCTCTGCACTACAGGGCAGCACTGGCTCATGGGACCACACAAGAACACAGGCGGCTGGTGGGAAAACACCGGCTCCAGGAAGCCCGCTGCATGCTTCCCTTGTCCCAGGGACCCACGAGCCATGGAGGCCCAAGCCCAAACTGTCATCCCCACGCTACTACACAGTGTACCCAGCCTTTCCTCTGCCTGTGCCAGGACGGGCCCTCGGGGAACAGCCAGGTGCCTGTGATGGGCCACTGACGGAGACACGAGGCACAGAGCAGTGCGGTGGTCTGCCCCAGCACACACAGCAGGATGTGGCAGAGCTGGACGCTGATCCCTACATTCTGGTGAGATGTCAGCGCCAAAGCGCCCTCAGCCTGGCTGCTCAGCTGACTCACCTGGGGTGCGTTTAAATCAGTGGTTTCCAATGTGCAGGCGCACGCCCCATAGGGGAGCAATTTTATTTTTAAAGGGGCAGTTTGAGAATGAGTTACTAACAGTGAATTTTTTGCATTTCTTACGGTTCTAGGGGCCTCAGATACAGTATATATATATATATATATGTATATATATATACATATATATATACACATATATATATATACACATATATAGTGACATATTTATGCATTTTCATTCTCTATTATATGTTTTGAAACTTTATTTGCTATTTTTTTTATATCACTTCATATTCTTATTTTTTTTTAGCAATTTCTTAGGGACTCCTTCTTCAGTCCTTCAACTGTCCTTTCAGTCTTTTATTTTTCTCTCGCATGGATGCCATGTTCTTTGGAAGCTTGTTTAGACCACGTTCATGGCCTTTTAGGCTTCCTCCACATGAATAGGAGGTCACTTTTTGAATAATAAGAGTTGTATGTCATGGAGCGGGTGGGGGGGCATCAGGGTTTTAGAGACGCTTAGGTGGGGCGTGGCCAAAAACAGGCTGGGGACCACGGGGTTAAATGGCAGTGTGCGCGTATGAAGTCTAAACACTCCCAGTGCCGCCAGGGTTGAGAGTCATTGAGGGGCCCAAGCTCTCCTTTTCTAGGTGCGTGACAAAGGCCCAGTGAGGCCACCCTGCTCGTCCGAGGTCACCCAGTCCGTCAGTGGCACGAGACCTGGGTCTTCGGGTCCCTCAACCCAGCAGGACTCTGATGCTTTTCAAGGCTGATGCACAATGAGTAACTGGATTTGGTTGGTCAGTGTGCTGCCCACTCCCACCCCTGGCCACTGGCTCTCCCCACCCCACCCCCCTAGCTCCTCCACAGGCCACGGCTGCCCAGCCCCCTGCCAGGTTTCCTCCGTTTGGCTGGCTCCTCGGCACTCAGAGGCAGAGGGAAAGTCCGCCAGGGGAAACGGTGGCAGGAGTGGGTTGCTGCTCCCGTGTCTGTGGTCTGTCTTCCTCTCACCTCTCATGAAACGGGCTGCGGAGCAGAGACCAGTGCTCCTTGTGGAACCGGAGGGCCACGCTTCTGCAAAGATGGTGGGGTGAGGGGGCTGGGCAGGACGCTGCCCCACCCTGGAGGCCCCATGGCCTGGGCTATGCAAGTGAGGCTGGGAGCACAGGGTGGGCATACAGCTTGGTACCCAAATCTCACCTCTTCCATTTGCTGGAATGCAGCCTTAGACCACCCCCTGAGTGGACACCCCTAACAAGATAGGGCTGGTGGTCTTATGGCCATGGCAGGGTTAGATGAGATGAGTGTGGGGGAGGGGGTTTAAAGGAGTGGGGAATGACTGCCTGCTGATATCCTGAGGTCCCTATCTTGTGCCTGACATGTGCTTGCACCTCACCCCTGGCCAAATCCCTTTCTATCCCTCAGTTTCGTTCTCTGTAAAACGGGGAGGGCGACTTCTGGGGTCTCTCCCTGCCCAGTTGTTCAGAGCTGTTTTCCACTGTTTCAGAAGGTGTGGTGGTCACGAGTTTGGAGCAGACGAGGTTGAGAAGAACACCTGGAACCACACCCCGGTCCTTTTGACAAAGTCAAGGCAGGCAGTGCTAGAGCAGCACTGGCTGAGGGGCACCTTCCCCTGGGACAGGAGCTGGAGGCCCAGGCTGGCTTCTCCGCCCCCAACTGGGTGGTGTCTGTCTGGCCTGGCGCCTGCTGCTGCGGGTCTACCATTTGTCTGGACCTTTCAAAGCTCCCGTTTGTTGATCACCTACTATGTGCCAGGCGCCGTGATGTGGTGTGACTCGCTCAAAGGTCAGTGGCAGGGTCACACCTGAGTGTGACCCAGAGTCTTTGCACGTCACCACACTCTGCCCTACTTTGCTAAAAGAGTGCTAATGAGGCCTTTTAGAAACGCTGCACCATGCTCCTGGGAGTAGGTGGCAGTAGGTTAGGAGCATGGGCTCAGGAGCCAAACTATCAGAGTTTATTTTTTTTTTAATTTAATAAATCTGTATTGCTCAGATTATTACAATTGTTCCTCTTTGTTTCCTTCATAGGGCTCCTCCACCCGGTTCCCACCCTACCCTCTGCCCTTACCCCCATCTTCACCCACATTTTCCTCATCCATAGGTTTATGATTTTTGTCTAGTCTCTCCGTCCTCCCCCTCACCCCTTTCCTCCTGATAATTGTCAGTCCACTCCCTTTCTGTGCCCCTGATTCTATTATATTCCAGTTTATTCTGTTCATCAGATTTTTTTATTCACTTGATTTTTAGACTCACTTGTTGATAGATATGTATTTGTTGTTCATCATTTTTATCTTTACCCTTTTCTTCTTCTTCCTCTTCTTAAAGAGTACCTTTTAGCATTTCATATAATACTGGTTTGGTGTTGATGAACTCCTTTAGCTTTTTCTTATCTCTGAAGCTCTTTATCTGCCTTTCAATTCTGAATGACAGCTTTGCTGGGTAGAGTAATCTTGGTTGTAGGTTCTTGCTATTCATCACTTTGAATATTTCTTGCCACTCCGTCTGGCCTGCATAGTTTCTGTTGAGAAATCAGCTGACACTTGTATGGGTGCTCCCTTGTAAGAAATTAACTGTTTTTCTCTTGCTGCTTTTAATATTCTCTTTGTCTTTTGCTCTTGGTATTTTAATTATGATGTGTCTTGGTGTGGTCCTCTTTGGATTCCTCTTGTTAGGGGTTCTGTGCGCTTCCTGGACTTGTGAGTCTATTTCTTTCCCCAGGTGGGGGAAGTTTTCAGTCATTATTTCTTTAAATAGGTTTTCAGTATCTTGTTCTCTCTCTTCTTCTGGCACCCCCATAATTCTGATGTTGGTATGCTTGAAATTGTCCCAGAAGCTCCTTTTACTATCTTCAAATTTTGGGGATTCTTTTTTCTTTTTGCTTTTCCAGTTGAGTGTTTTCTGCTTCTTTGTATTTCAAATCTTTGACTTGATTCTTGCATTCCTCTAGTCTGCTATTAGTCTCTGTATAATATTTTTTATTTCAGTCAGTGTATGTTTAATTTCTAGTTGGTATTTTTTCATCTCCTCTTGGGTCTTGCTAAATTTATCCATCTTTTCTAAGAAATTCATGAAAAACCTTATAATCATGGTTTTGAACTCTATATCCAGTCGTTTGTTTTCCTTCACTTTTTTCGTTTGTGATCTCTCCCTTTATCTCTGCATTTTCACTGCTTCCCTGAGTTGGTAGAGTAGCTTTGTGTGCTAGGTGTCCTATGTGACCAGTAGCTCCACCTCCCCAGTTACCTGAGGTAGATTCTTTTGGTGCACCCCTTTGTGGACTGTGTGTACAGCCTTGTAGTTAAGTCTTGATTGTTGTTGGTATCACTGAGGGGAATTGACCTCCAAGCCAATTGGTTGGATCAGCTATGTCTACGCTGGGAGAACTTCTATGCTGGAGTCAGCCTTATGAGACAAGATTTGCAAAATTACAAAAGCCTTTGTGTTCAGCTTGGATAGGGTGGAGTCTCAGGCTTCCCATCAGTCTTGCCCTATGTAACCCCTGGGTCTCAGTGTTCCTTGATAATTGTTGCAGCCTTCTCTGTGCACACATGTGCACATGCATGTCCACACACCTCCAGACCTCTGCCTTTCTTGGCTCCCCTGAGTTTCCCTGAGTTTCCATGCACTCCTCCCTTTTTTCGACAGTCCCGACTCCCCCCATATGAGTCTTGCCTGGAACTGGGGTTCAGTGAAGTTTGAATTGGGGTTTAGTACAGTTGGGAGTTTCCATCTCCCTCCCACTAGAGGAAGCCAGTCAGCCCCTCCACCGCCCGTCCTCTCACGCAAGTGTATCTGTACCTCAGCTTTTTGCAGCTCCTCTGAGTCTCCATGAGCCCCTCTCTTTCCTTCTAGTTGTAGAATGTCCACTCAGCCAGCTTTCCTGTGGTTCTGGATGATGTCTGTTCTGTCTTTTAGTTGTAGTTTTGAAATTGTTGTGCGAGGCAGCAGTTTAGGTGTTCACCTATGCCGCCATCTTGGTGTTTTTTCCCCCAAACTATCAGGGTTTAAATCCTGGCTCTGACCTTTGCTGTGTGACATGGCCCAAATTACTTACATCTCTGTGCCTCCATTTTTGCACCTGTAAAAGGAATTAATGACTTCCTTCCAAGGAGAACAGTATGGGATGGGAGGGGTGTGATGGTGGGGAAGGTAACTTTTTGTGGAGAAATCTGACAAACGCTACCTCAGCCAGGAGTCAAGGTTACATCCACAGGAAAAGGTCATGGTGATAGTATGCACCTTTATATGAAGTGATGAAAATGCACTTTTCCTCGGTAGTCTCCTCATCGGATCCCTTAACACCAGTCTAATTGTGAGAAAACAAAGAAACTCCAAGAGAGGGTCATTCTACGGGATCCCTGACCAGCACGTCTCAGAACTGTCAAGGTCATGAAAAGAAAGGAAGATCTGACAATCTGTCAGAACAAGAGGAGTACAAAGAGACATGGCAGCTAAATGTGATGTAGGGTCCTGGGTGGATCTTAGAGCAGAAAAGGGATATGAATAAAGTATGGATGTCAGTAATATCAACTCACTGGTGTCACACACACACACACCACACTCATGTCAGATGTCAGTAACGGGAAATGTGTGTGTGTTGGTGGGGGGAGGGTAAATGGGAAGTCTTTTTACTACCTTCTCATTTTTTTCCGTAAATCTGAAACTGTTCTGAAAACTGGAGCTCATTTTTTGAATGGAATTAATAACAGTTCCTACACCGCATAGTATAGTTACAGGGATGAAGGGAGTGGGTGCAGGGATATTATTTTGAATTATACCTGCTCACTACTGAGCGCTCAAGAAATGCTTGTCATCATTATTATCATGACATGAGGGTGGGACCCCCTACCCACACTGGCCGGCCGGGAGGTCAGCAGGTCATGGCAGCGACGTGGCCAAGGCTGGCTCCCTGCTGCCAGGAGTTTTTCTCGCGATTCCGAGAAGGCAGGTCTGGCTTTCCCATGGCTGGGCGTCTCAGTCAACTTGTGTGTGCTCCCCAGGAGCTCAGGGTGGGCAGAGGGATGCAGGAGGCTGTGTATGAAGTGGGTATGAACCCAGCCCATCCCTGCCAGCTGGTGACCTGGAGCAAGTGAAGGCACCTGGCTGAATCTCCACTTTCTCCCCCCATAAAATGGAATATTTGTCTCACTTCCTGTGGCCTGGCATGGTGGCCGTTCCATCACAGGAACAGATCCAGGGCAGGGTGGGCTAAGGGATCAGACAAGAATGCCCACAGTGGTCCATTGCTCATCATCCTGCAGCCAACCCTGCAGAACTGCCCTTCTCGTGGCTTCCAGATGGTTCCTCTCTCCTCATGTGGGGTGAGACTGGGCTCTGGGCACAGGTGGACCCCAGGACTAGGGGCAGATGGCTCTTCCGGTTCCATAGAGCGGGGATGGGGGGCTGACTGGGAGCTGCTTCTCCCCAGAGGAAGGAGGTGGGGTTGTTCTGGGGAGGCGAGAGACAGCCAGGCGCACACACCTGGAGGAGTCAGGCAGTGTGGGTGTGAGGGCGAGAGCCCCAACTCCTGCCTCTTGAGATCCGAGAGCCCCCACTTTGCCCTCTGCCCCAGCCCTTCACAATCCCTACAACGTCACCATTAGTAACTCTGGTTTTTGGGGTTTCAAGTCCATGTGATGCTCTACAGTCCATTTATTATCTGAGACTCCTCGGCCTTGAACACCAGCCACAGACCGAGCCCTGATTCCTGACACACAGCCCCGGCCACACACCCAGCCCTGACCCTGGTCTCTGATGGGCCCAATACCACAGCCACAGCGCCCTGACCCCAAGCTGCCATGTCAGAGGCGTAGCTGTGGGTCCTGGAAGAGCCCAGGCCGCTTGCTGCTCTCGGCTGGCCTGTGGGGCCAGGGGCATCGTCCCCCAAAGGGGAGGCCACCCACACGGCCCCAGGACAACCCGGACACACACCACGAAGACCTCGCTGGCTCTCGGGAGATGCAGCTGCCGCTGGGCCCCGAGTCAGGCCCTGCGTGACCCTGGACACGCCCCGCCCGCCTTGGCCTCAGTGTCCCCTCTCCCCCCTGGGGGATGAGGGATGATTTTTGAGGGCCTTCCCAGCTGACGGTAAGCGATTCAGGAGACACAGCACGCTCTTTGTGGGCGTGTTTCCAGCTTTCCTCTCACTCTCACTTCCCTAGTCTGAGTCTCCTCCACTCTTCTCTCCCAGCCTCAGCCTCTGCCGCACACCCAGTGGTTACCATCAGCCCTTGGGCCATACAACCTTGGCCTCAAGACCCAATCACCACATCCCAGCTGGGGGACCTGGGCAAGGTTCTCGGCTCTCACCTCAGTCCGCTCACCTGTGAAATGGGGAGACTCGTGCAGGGGTGGAAAGGCTTGGGCACCGAGCCTGGCATGAGGAAAGGGTAACTCAGCAGCAAGCAGTGCACCTTGCACGGAGTTCCTGGGGTGTCCTTGGCTCCCATGGTGATTTAAGCTGCTGTAACACCCCTTTCTTCCTTCCTCAGTGGGGAAACTGAGGCCCAGAGAGGGCCCGCTCCTCACCAACTGAGAAGCAGCAAACCCCATGTTTCACCGCCTGCCCCTCTCCCTCTGCGCTCCATGGAAGCCACCGGAATCCCTCATAAGCCTGGGCGGGTCACCACCCCTTCCCTCCCCGAGCCTCAGTTTCCTCTTCTGCAAGAAGAGGGGGTGGGACCGGTGGACATCCCCTCCGGCGCCCACATCTTCTCCCGCGCAGCTACCGCCGCGGACGGGAGCGTGCCAGGGTTGGAGGTCACGGCTGGATGGCAGGCCTTGAGAAACCTCTGGAATGTGGGTTTGAAAGTTTGGGGCCCGTTTTTGCTACAAGAGCCCCCCCGCCCTCCTTCTCCCCTCCTTTCTTTTCATGACTTTTCACCAACTGTTTCTGCCCTTAATCCAAACCATTGTTTTTCCAGGGTGAGATGTAAATCAAAGCCACATGCTTCCCCAGCACACGCACCGCTGCCAAATGGAAGCGCGTCCGGGGGAGAAACAAAGGCCCCTCGGGAAGGGGTCTGTCTCCCCGTGCGGACCGCCGGGCCCTGGGGAGCCTCGGGGGGGGGGGCGTGCGTCAGCCGCTGGGGTGGGCTCAGCAGGCCCCAGGTCTGCCTGTGCATCAGACCCGGAGCAGAGGAGGGGCCTGGCTCCTCCATCTCACAGCCCGGGGCCCCTGGGAGGGTGCCCGGCCCCTGGAGGTCAGCCCCGCGAGGCTTGGCCGTTCAGGCGACCTGCAGCGTGCGCTCCAGTGGGTAAGACATCTGGACGCGGAGTCTGGTTCGTGTCTGACTCTCACTCGCTTCCTGTGTGACCCTGGACCGTTTCTTTACTTCTTTGAGCTTCGGTTCCCTCATGGGCAAGATGGGGCTCTGGCCAGGCCTCTCTCTTGGGGCTGTGGTGAGGAGGGTGCCGGCGGACGGCCAGGGCGAAGCAGGTGGAGCATCAGGCTTCAGGGTGCAACTCGCTGAAGCAGCTCCGGAAGGGGCGTCTTGATGAGGGAGGGGGTGGGGGCGCCAGGCACCGCCAGGCACTGTATTGATCGAGGAGGCAGAGCAGGAGGGGCGGGGCCAGGGAAGCAGGGAAGTCTGGGTGCCTGGCATCTGGCTGCAGAAGGCCCTGGGATGGAGGGTCACAGGACTTTGGAAAGGGCAGACTGACCTACTTCGGGGTGTGGGGGTGTGGGGTGGGGACACACAGTGGGGAGGCCTGGCTGGTCCCCAGAGGCCACTCTCCCGGGGTTTCCCCAGGCCTGGCCTCTGCTTTGCATAGTCTGGCTCTTCCAGGTGGGCCGCTGGGGTAGGGAGAGGTCAGGAGAGCAGGGCCAACCCTCCCCGCCATGTACCAAGAATGAATTGCCCCGCTGTATGTATACATAAGGCTTGGACACCTGTGGGTGAGCACATTCATACACAGAGGTGTCCAGGCACACAGACTGAGACATACATGCAAATAGACACACACGCTAGCCCCACATGCAAAACAAAGACCCAGACAGGCCCAGGCCCAGGCCCACATTTCCACACTGAGGAGTGTGCATGCATGCAAACCCATGCACACAATACACATACGTGCACAGATGTGTGCACACACATGCACACATGTGCACACACAGTTGCGATGAACAAGGTCCAGGGAGCACGGGCTCGCAGGGGACAGCTGTCTCCCTTCCCCTTTATTCCCTCCACAAACACCAACTGGACACCTACAAGTGTCAGCCACTGTGTCAGCCCCGGACACAAAACAGACCACTCCCCACTCCTGGAGCTCACATTCCAGTGAGAGGAAAAGGCAGGCACGGTGTTGAAATGGTGATTGTTCTTCACACAGCCACGGGATTTCGTGCATTTGATCCTCACAAGGACCCTCTGGAGTTGGGGGGATCTGCCGAAAGATGAGGAAGTGGGAGCCTGCAGAGTGGCTGGGCCTGCTGGGGGTCCCAGAGCAGAGGAGCGAAGCCTCGCTCGGAGCGGTAGGGACGGGGCTCTGCTTCCTCACAGTGACCTCCATACTGGCCGGAGAGGCTCTGGGGATGTGCCCCACCTGGGAGGGGGGCGCCGGGGCCTGCGGAGGGGCCTGGCTGCAGCTGTTAGCCCAGCTGTGCCTCTGACCAGCCACTCTCTTCCCAGTCCACCTGCACCTGCTGGGAGATCAGCCTGCCCATTGTGCAGAAGAGAATGGACAGCGCCCTTCCAAGGTGGCAGAGCTGGGTATGTGGGCAGGACCAAGATCCCCTGGGCTCAGGGTCAGACTCAGAGAGGGAAGCACTTCCTGCTCACCCCAGGGTTCCAGCCAGGCCCCCCACTCCCCCCCACAACCCCAAATTGATCAGCCATGGAATCCTCCCTGACCCTGGTCCTGATTGGACAGAGGTCTGGGCACAGGGGTGGAAGGAGTGACAGACCCATTCATTCCAGGCTCAGCCCTAAACACCAGGAAGCCCGGCCTGTGTGCTCCATGTCACCAGAGAGATGCCGCCCAGCACTGCCTGGCTGAGAGAGCCACGCTCCTTCAGTGCCAAGACAAGAGCGAGGGAGCAAGTGGATCTGCAGCCTGGCCCACCTTCCCTGCAGCAGGGAGCTGTAAGGCATCATTCATTCATTCCTTCGCCCTTCATTCCTTCAGCCCTTCGTTCCTTCAGCCCTTCATTCCTTCAGCCTTCCCTTGGTGCTGCATTTCTGGGCCTCTGTGGATTGGGCATGTGCAGGGGGGTGGGAGCAGGAGGGAAAGCTGTGGGGTGAGCCTCCCATTGGAAATCACCCTCCTGAGGAGGTAGCACCTGCCCTCAAGCCCGCATAGTGTGTCCCAGAGCGTCTCCGAGGTGTGATCAACGTGAGGAAGCATCTAAGATGCAGACTCCCGGGCCCTTTCCAATCTGCTGACTGGCGGTCTCACGGCTGGGGTCCTAGAATCTGCATATTTCCTAAGCCTAGCGGTCTAGGTGAGAAGCCGGCACTGAGGACCCCGGGCCGGGGCTCTGATGACTCCCAGCTGTGTTCCTGACTCTGGTGGGGGGGGGGGGGCGTCTG
>PVJN01027219.1:0-28294 GCA_004026805.1 Lasiurus borealis
ACTTTCCCACGTATTCTAATGGATTATTTACATTTTTGGTATTTATATGAAGGATAACATTTTATGTTAATATAAATGCATATGTCTATAACTGTAAAATCATTTGAGTTGTAGTTATGTAATGGTAGTCCAGAATCTTATTTTTATCTTTGCTTGTGGTGAATATTGTTGGATAGAAGTTAATAATTCTTTTTTATTTAAAATTTTTTAACATATATATTTTATTGATTTTTACCAAGAGGAAGGGAGAGGGATAGGGAGTTAGAAACATCGGAGAGAAAGAGAGAGAAAGAGAGAGAGAAAGAGAGAGAGAGAGAGAGAGAGAGAGAGATCAGCTGCCTCCTGCACACTCCTCACTGGAGATGTGCCTGCAACCAAGGTACATGCCCTTGACCGGAATCGAGCCTGGGACCTTTCAGTCCGCAGGCCAACGCCCTATCCACTGAGCCAAACTGGTCTTGGCAGAAGTTAATAATTCTTAATCCTGTTAAAAGTATCCATTTTTAATTTATTATTTCCTAAGTCTGCTTTTTGTTTTTATTTTTATTTTTTTCTGCTTTTAAGTTTGTTTTTATTCTTTCAATGCTTTTAATTCTTACATATGTTTTGCAGGTGACTAAAACATTTTTATTTACTGTTTGATAGTCTATTGGTTGTTAAATTCATACGTTATGAAAGTTAAAAACAAAAATTAAAAATCCCTTAAACTTTGAAGTTCAAGTAACAAATCTCATTATTCTATTTCTGAGTCTAGTGGATTTTAAAAGCTCACTTTATGGGGGGTCTGACTGATGCTTGATGTCATTTACATACTTAGTAAATATCTTCAAATATTTGAGTTTTATACAAAATTTTCTCAATTAATCATTTAATTATTATAAATCTAACAAGTTAAAATAAACCTAGTGAATCAAAGTATTTCTTAAAATATTTCTTTAAGTGTGCTTTTTAAAAGTCTTCCTTTTCTGGTACACAGAAATCAACAAACCAAAAAAAGAAAAAAAAACAAAAAACAAAAAACAGATAAACTAAAAATAGGAAAAAGAGAAAAAAGAGAACCAGTCAGAAATAATTAAAATAAACAATATACTAGAAGGAATTAAAAGTAGATTAAATGCCCTCATCCTTCCCTGGTGTCTGTATCCACTGGTTAGGCTTATATGTATGCATACAAGTGGAAGGTGGGGAGCAATTGCGGGATAAGAACACATATGTAATACCTTAATCAATAAAGAAAAAATAGCTTCCTCTTGCCAGGTGTCCTCGTGGGAGTGACATCATCTTTAAACCCTCTGTGGCAATCCCTGATGCACCGCCATGATGCCCAGGGAAGACATGGCGACATGGAAATCCAACTACTTCCTTAAGATCATACAACTTCTGGATGATTATCCAAAATGCTTAATTGTGGGAGCAGACAATGTGGACAGCAGATCCGCATGTCCCTCTGCGGGAAGGCTGTGGTGCTGATGGGCAAGAACACTATGATGTGCAAGGCCATCCGAGGACATCTGGAAAACAACCCAGCTCTGGAGAAACTGCTGCCTCATATCGGGGAATGCGGACTTTGTGATGACCCAGGAGGACCACACTGAGATCAGGGACATGCTGCTGGCCAATAAGGTGCCAGCTGCTGCTCGTGCTGGTGCCATTGCCCCGTGTGAAGTCACTGTGCCAGCCTAGAACACAGTTCTGGGGCCAGAGAAGACCTTCTTCCAGGCTTTAGGCATCACCACTAAAATCACCAAGGGCACCATTGAAATCCTGAGTGATGTACAGCTGATCATCCAGCAGGTGTTTGACAATGACAGCATCTACAACCCAGAAGTGCTTGACATCACAGAGGAAACTCTGCATTCCCACTTCCTGGAGGGTGTCCGCAATGTTGCCAGCGTATGCCTTCAGATTGGTTATCCAACTGTTGCGTCAGTACCCCATTCAATCGTCAATGGGTACAAGAGAGTTCTGGCTTTGTTTGTGGAGACTGATTATACCTTTCCACTTGCTGAAAAGGTCAAGGCCTCCTTGGCTGATCCATTTGCTTTTATGGCTGCTGCCCCTGTGGCCACCGCCACTACTGCTGCTCCTGCTGCTACTGCAGCCCCAGCCAAGGTCGAAGCAAAGGAAGAATTGGAGGAGTCGGATGAGGATATGGGATTTTATCTCTTTGATTAATTACCAAAAAGCAACCAGCTCAGCCAACTTTATTTAAGAAACAAGGAAATAAAGGCTTACTTCTCTTAAAAAAAATAAAAATAAATAAATAAAGAAAAAAATAAGTTTTCTGAGACTCATCTCTGTGCCCAGGTAGGCAAACTGAGCTGAATCTGAGCCTAACTGCTAATTCCTAGGGAGGTAGTTTTCTGTGACCAAATCCCTCACCCATGCAGGGCAGAAAGATAGTATTGAACTTGAGCCCAGACTTGTGAACTCTGGGAATTTGTTTCCTGTGATTGGTCTCCATGCCCAAGCAGGGAGGCAGTCCTAAATGTGAGCATAGGTGCACAACCTTGGGTAGATTGTTTTATGCAACCAGATCCTGCACCCACACAGGGAGACAGCACTGAACTTGAGCCTTGGGGTGAAAACCTGAATAGTCTGTTTCCCATAATCAGACCCTGTACCTTAGCAGAGAGGGTGCTCTGAATTTGAACCTGGATGTGCAGACTTGGGAGTTTGTTCCCCACGACCAGACCCTGTGCCCACACAGGGAGGCAGCGTTGAATTTGAGCCTGGTTGCAACGACACAGGGAGTTTGTTTTCCTCTGGGCACTCCTGTGTGACCAGACCCCACACCCACACTAAGTGGCAGTGACACCTGACTTTGATTCAGGGCAAGTGCACACAGAAGGATGTTTATCTCAGGGCAGAAGTGTATTTCCTGCCAACACAGGGCCACTGGAGCAACCCGGTCTCCCAAGCAGATTGGGGACCCTGAATCTCCATGCAAGAGGCAGCAATGAGCACCAGTGACTAGACTCTGTTCCTCATGTGTTCACCTGGGATTCCCAGTACATTCATACTAAGAGCCAGTGACTCTAATAATTGGTGAATATGCACACAAGAGCCCTGATTACCAGTGTGAGGTACCACAAAGCAACAGAGACTCTAATGTTTGATTCTCAGCATGGACACAGGGAGCCTCTGATCTGACACGCAATAGGGGACTTTGATTTTTGACACATGTCAGTGTGTCCTCTATTTCAACGTGGCACAGGCCACACTAAGTCCCTGATGCTAGGTGCACACATGAGGCCATACTAAACATCTGTGACTCAGACCCAGGGCAAGCGTGGCTCCCACCAACCCACAGCGACTGCAGGTCTTGATGTCAGAGCTCTTCAGTGACACTTGGGGGTGCAAGACTTCCACTGCACATGTCCCAGGACCCTGCAACTTGACATTTGAACTTTCTGGTGATAGTCAGAATGGGGAGACTATGAAACAATACTCAGAGGAAAGAAAAGGAGGAATCACCAAGGAAGAAAATAAGTGAAATGGAAGCATGCAGAATGACAGAAAAATAATTCAGAGTAATGGTCATACAGTTCATATACCAGACGAATGAAAAAAATCAACAGCCTATGCAAAAATTAGGAAGAAATGAAAAATGATATAGCTACAATGAAAAACACCATGGAAGGCTTCAACAGTAGACTAGAAGAAGCAGAGGACCGAATTAGTGAGTAAGAAGATCAGGTACAGAAACAAGCCCAATCTTAACAGCAACTAGAGAAAAACTTAAAAAACAGGAGGATAGCCTAAGGGAATTTTGGGACAATGCAAAATGAAATAACATGTGTATAATAGGGCTGTCAAAAGGACAAGAAGAGCAGCAAGGATTAGAAAATTTATTTGAAGAAATAGTGACAGAAAACTTCCATGATATGGGGAAGAAAAAAGTTACTCAAGTACAGAGAGTCCCAAGCAAGATGAATCCCAAAAGAACCATACCAAGACACACCATAATATAATTACAATAGCAAATGTTATTGACAAAGAGAGACTCTTAAAAGTTGCAAGAGAGAGATAGAGTTACCAAAAGGGATCCTCCATTAGATTATCAAATGATTTCTCAACAGAAACACATCAAGCTAGAAGGGAATGGAAAGATATATATAAAGTGGTGCAAAGCAAGGGACTGAATCCAAGAATAATCTATCCAGCAATATGATGAATCAAAATTGAAGGGGAAATCAGGAGTTTCGCAGACAAAAGAAAAGCCTAAAAAAGTTTATCACTACCAAGTCAGCAATGCAAGAAATGCTAAAGGAAATGCTGTAAAAAGAAGAAACAAAAAGATAAGAAGGAACATAGCTTCAAAAAAAAAATGGCTACAAACAAGTACCTTTCAATAATAACTTTAAACATAAACAGAATGAATGCTCTAATCAAAAGAAATCAAGTTGCTGAATGTATAAAAGAAACATGACCCATTTATATGCTGTCTGCAAGAGATCCACCTCAGAATAAAGGAATCACACAGACTGAAAATGAAGGGATGGAAAAATATCTTTTAGGCACATGGAAATGAAAAAAAGCTGCAATACATATATTTAATTAGATAGATCTCAAAGTGAAGGCCATAACAAGAGATAAGGAAGGCCACTTCCTAATACTAAAAGGATCGATACAACAAAATGATATAACCATGATAAACATATATGCACCCAATGTAGGAGCACTCAAATACATAAAAAATCTCCTGGAAGATATCAAGAGAGAAATTGACAACAATATAATCATAGTAGAGGACTTTAATACACCACTGACATCACTGAATAAATCCTCTAGACAAAAAAAATCAGCAAAGAAACAACAATCCTAAATGATTTACTAGATTAGATGAACTTAATCAACATCTTCAGAGTATTTCACCCCAAAGCTCCAGAATATACATTCTCAAGTGCACATGGGACTTTTTAAAAAATAGACCACATACTAGGTCACAAGCAAAATCACCCCAAATTCAAGAGGATTGAAATAATACCTGACATTTTTTTCAGACCAAAATGACAAAATATTAGAAACAAACTACAATAAAAACAATCCATAACACTCAAACACTTCAAAGCTGAATAGCATGTTATTAAATATTGATTGGGTTTGCAATGAGGTGAAAGAAGGAATTAAAAACATTGTGGAAACTAATGCCAATAAAAACAAAACAATCCAAAACCTATGGGACACCACAAAAGCAGTCATGAAGGGAAGTTTATGGCTCTACAGGCCTACTTCAAAAAATAAGAAAAAATGGTAGTAAGTCATCTACTGCTAACTCAAAGAATTAGAAAGGAAACAACAAGAAAAGCCCAGAGTGAGCAGAAGGAAGGAAATAGTAAAGATTGGAGCAGAAATAAATGACATAGAGACCAAAAACTAAAAACAATAATAAAGATCAATGAAACCAAGAGCTGGTTCTTGGAAAGGATAAACAAGATTAATGAACCTCTAGCCAAGTTAACCAAGAAGCAAAGAGAGAGGACTTAAATAAACAAAATCAGAAATGAGAGAGGCAAAATAACAGCAGACCCCAAAGAAATACAAAGTATTGTTAAAAATATTGTCAACAACTCTATTCCAACAAACTAGACAACCTGGAGGAAATGTACATATTACTAGAAAAATACAACATTCCAAAACTCAGGAATATTTTAAAAATCTCAATAGGCCAATAACTATGGAAGGAATTGAAGGAGTAATCAAAAAGCTTCCAGCAAACAAAAGCCCAGGGAGATATGGCTTTACTGATGAGTTATACCAAACATTCAAGGAAGAACTAAAACCTATCCTCCTCAGACTATTCCAAACTCTACAAAGGGGAAGGAAACTTCCAAACTCATTCTATGAAGCCAGCATTACCCTAATACCAAAGCCAGATACAGACAACACAATGAGAGAGAATTGTAGGCCAATATCTCTCATGAGCATAGATGCCAAAATTCTCAACAAAATTCCAGAAAATTGGATCCAGCAGTACATCAGAAAGATCATATACCACGACCAAACAGGATTTATGCCAGGGATTCAAGGATGGTACAATATCTGCAAATCAATAATCATGACACATCACATAAACAAATTGAGGGAGAAAAATCACATAATCATATCAATTGATGCAGAAAAAGCATTTGACAAAATCCAACACCCTTTCTTGATAAAAACTCTCAAGAAGATGGGAATAGAAGGATCATACCTCAACATCATAAAAGCCATATATGATAAACCCACAGCTAACATCATACTCAATGGGCAAAAACTAAAGCCATTTCCCCTAAAAACAGGAACAAGTCTGGGAAGCCTTCTCTCACCACCCCTGTTCAACATAGTACTGGAAATACTAGCCATTGCTATCAGACAGGAAGCACAAATAAAAGGCATCCAAATTGGAAAAGAAGTATAACTGTCCTTGTTCACAGACAACATGATACTGTACATAAAAAACCATAAAAACTTCATAAAAATTATTAGACTTAATAAATGAATTTGACAATGTAGCAGGATACAAAATTAACATCAGTAAATCAATGGCATTTTTCTCCACCAATAGTGAACTTACAGAAAGAGACTAAAAATGCAATCCCATTTACCATCCTACAAAATAAATTAAGATACCAAGAATAAATTAACTAAGGAGATAAGAGACCTATATTCAAAAAACTACAGAAAACTGAGGAAAGAATTAGAGGAAGATATAAACAGATGGAAGAACATACCGTGTTCATGGCTTGGTAAAATCTACATAATTAAAGTGTCCATATCACCCAAATCAATCTATAGATTCAATGCGATCCCCATTAAAATATGGCATATTTCACAGACTTAGAATGAACTCTCCAAAAATTCATCTGGAATAAAAAAGACCCTGAATAGCCACAGCAATCCTGAGAAAGAAAAATAAAGTAGGTGGGATCTCAATACCAGATTTTAAGCTGTATTACAAAACCACTATTCTCAAAACAGCCTGGTACTGGCAGAAGAACAGACATGTAGACCAATGGAATAGAATAGAAAACTGAGAAATCAACCCAAACCACTATGCCCAATTAATATTTGACAAAGGAAGCATGGACTTACAATGGAATCAAGATAGTCTCTTCAACAAATGGTGTTGGGAAAATTGGACAGATACATGGACCACCAACTCACACCATACACAAAAATAAAGGCAAAATGCATACAGGACTTAAACATAAGATAGGACACCATAAGGATAATAGAGGAATCCACAAGCAGCAAAATCTCAGACATATGCCGAAGGAACTTTTTCACTGATATTGCTCCTGGGGCAATGGAAACTAAAAGAAAATAAACAAATAGGACTACATCAAAATAAAAAGCTTTTGCACAGCAAAAGAAACCATCAATAAAATAATAAGAAAGACCACTTCATGAGAGAACATATTTGCCTATGTTATCACTGGTAAGGGTTTAATCTCCAACATATACAGCAAACTCATACAACTCAACAAAAGGAAGATAAACAATACAATCAAGAAATGGGCAATGAACCTAAATAGAAACTTTTTGAAAGAAGAAGTAAGGCCAAGAGATATAAGAAAACATGCTCAAATTCACTCATTATCTGAGAGATGCAAATCACAATGACAATGCGGTACCGTCTCACACCTGTCAGAATGGCTATCATCAACAAATCAATAAACGCAAATGTTGGAGAGGATGCGGAGAAAAAGGAACTCTGGTGCACTGCTGATGGGAATGTAGACTGGTGCAGCCACTGTGGAGAATAGTATAGAGTTTACTCCGAAAACTGAAAATGGAACTCCTATTTGACCCAGTAATCACACTTCTAGGAATATATCCCAAGAAGCTAGAAACATCAATCAGAAAGGATATATGTACACCTATGTTCATAGCAGCACAATTCACCTTAGATAAGATTTGGAAACTGCTTAACTTCCCATCAGCAGATGAATGGATTAAAAATAGTGGTACATCTATACAATGGAATACTATGTTGTGCTAAAAAAGAAGGAATTCCTACCAGTTGCAACAACATGCATGGAACTGGAGAGCATTATGCTAAGTGAAATAAGCCAGTCAGAGAAAGATAAATATCATATAATCTCACTCATCTATGGGAAATAATGAACAACATAAACTAATGATCAAAAACAGATCCAGAAACAGGGAAGCATTGATCTGACTGTCAAACCTCAGAGGGAAGTTAAGGAAGGGTGAGGGTAAGGGGAATAGATCAACCAAAGGACTTGTATGCATACATATAGGCCTACCCAATGGAGTGGGGGGTTTGGGGAAGGTAATGTGGGGATGAAAACAAATTTGTAATACCTTAACAAATAAAGATATTAAAATTCAAAAAAAAAAAATAAATAAAAAGTACATTAAATGAAACAGAGGACTTATTCAGTTATTTGAAAACAAGGTGGCAAAAAACACCCAATCAGAGCAGGAAAAAAAAAGAATTTAAACAATGAGGGACCACTGGGACAACATGAAGCATAACATCCACATCATAGTGGTATCAGAAGAAGAGAGAGAAAGGGATGAATAACCTATTTGAAAAAATAATTACTGAAAATTTCCCTAACTGGTGAAGCAGAAGACACAAAAGTCTAAGAAGCACAGAGAGTCACAAACAAGATGAATCTAAAGTGGCCCACACCAACACACATCATAATTAAAATACAAAGGTTAAAAAGAAAAGGAGAATCTTAAAAGCAGCAAGAGAAAGACAACTATGTATAAAGGTGCTCCCATAAGACACAACCTGATTTCTCAACAGAAACATATCAGGCACAAAATATTCAATGTGATGAAAAGCAAGGACCTACAACAAGCATGTCAAACTCAAGGCCCACAACAAATATTTTTGCAGCCCAGTAAGAAAAATTTCATAACTTACTTTTTACAATATCCTGTTATACATAACTAGAGGCCTGGTGTACAAAATTATTGCACAAAGAGTATGTCCCTCAGCCCAGCCTGCACAATCTCCAATATGGGACCCCTCGATGGATGTCTGACTTCCCACTTAGGCCTGATCCCAGTAGGATCAGGCCAAATGGGCAGTCAGACATCCCTCTCGCAATCCAGAACTGCTGGGTCCCAAATGCTCACCTGCTCGTCTTCTTTATTGCCCCTAACTGCTTCTGGCTGCCATCCTGATCATCCCCTAACTACTCCCCTGCCAGCTTGATTGATGCCTAACTGCTCTCCTGCCAGCCTGTTTGTCCCTAACTGCCCTCCCTTGCAGTCCTGGTCACCCCTAACTACCCTCCCCTGCAGGCCTGGTAGCCCCCAACTTCCCTCCTCTGCCATCCAGGTCACGCTTTACTGCCTTCCCCTCCAAACTTGATTGCCCCCAATTGTCCCCCTTGCTGGCCATCTTGGGGTAACCATCTTTGCCCACATGGGGGCAGCCATTTTGTGTTGGAGTGATGGTCAATTTGCATATTATTCTTTTATTAGATAGTATTATTAATAATGAACTACAATGTTCTCTAATGACTGATTACTATAACGTGGTGAATTCTTTTCCCTTATGCACCTACCCACAGGCACACCCTTTCTCTCCACTAATAGTAGCAGCAAATATTTTAGCAGCCAATCGCCATGTCATTAGTCTTTTTTTTTTTATTTAAAAGCACTTTCTTGGAATTTTAATTATATTTAAAAGTAAAAGCAAAGCTAAATTTAGCTCCTGATTTACCTCCTCAGTCTTGATAAGTGAATAGAGAAATTTCTACATGCCATAATTTAAGAAGCATTGAGCCCCTTGCCTTGATCCTGGTGACTAACACTTCAAGACTTTAGTTTCAAGGCATTGGCAATCACCAATTCAAGGCAGAAGTTATCTATCAGGTTAATGAATCTGAAAGATCAATTGTGGCCTTCTAATGAGTCCTTAGCAGAAGAGGAGCCAGAGAAGATGCATTTGAAGTGGATGGGGAAAAGAAAAGTCATCTACAAAAACATTCCAGCACAATCATCACCCAGTGAATATCTGTTCAGTTGGATCAGCTTGAAGAGAAAGCATCAGACTTTTCCTCGAGGACCCTGTCAGAGAGAAATGCTTTGTAGCTGGATCTCAAGGGAAACTGAAGCCCAGAGGAAAGGAAATGAACAGTTAGAGAACATAATCTACAGAAAGAAGTAAAAAGAGTATCCACATCCAGAACTAAATATTTAAAGTAAATTAAGGTGATATTGTGTCACTAATACTCAGAGATTTGGCTCTCTTCCTAGAGCAAAATATTTAATCTCTTCCTATTTATCTGATTCATTCATTTTTGATACCCATAAATTGACATTTGGAATTCAAACAAAAAATTTACAGAAGATTTTCATATATCTAGATAGTGTGCAAGTGTAATTTTAATATCATTGACCTGTATCAGATTAGCAAAAATTCCCCAGTTTGTATCTTACAGAACATTTTAGCTATGATAGAAAATTAAGTTATTGGTTTGCAACATGAACAATCAGCATCAAGTATAAGATTAAGCTAATATTGCACTTGTCAGATTTACAGTATCACTTCCAAATTGACCAAAGCTTGAATTTGAATCTGCAATAAAGTCCTTATAACAGAATACATCATTAATTTGCTATGTGGTTATTTTATTCAAGATTATATGTGTCACAAAGTTTAATTTTAAACTTATAATCATTGTTTAATTGTCCCCAATAGTGTATTGATGAGTTTCTTTTGTTTATTTATTTATTTATTTATTTATTTATTTATATTTATTTTTTTATTAATATGTTACATGTATACATATCTTCCTATTGCCCACCCTTCCCAGGCATACCCTAACCCCCCAGTGTCTTGTGTTCATTGGTTATGCTTATATGCATGCATACAAGTTCTTTGATTGATCTCTTATCTAACCCATCTCTCTTTAACCTTCCTGCTGTAATTTGACAGTCTGTTTGATGCTTTACTGCCTCTGTATCTATCCTTTTGTTCATCAGTTTATAATGTTATTTATTACCCACAAATGAGTGAGATCATGTGGTGTTTCTCCTTCATTGACTGGCTTATTTCACTTAGCATAAGGCTCTCCAGTTCTATCCAGGTTGCTGCAAATAGTAAGAATTCCTTCTTTTTAGTGGCAGCACAGAATTCCATTGTGTAGATGTATCATAGTTTTCTGATCCACTCATCTGCTGACGGGCACCTAGGCTGTTTCCAAACTAGCTATTGTAAATTGTGATGCTATGAACATTGGAGTGCATATATCTTTTCTTATTGGTGTTTCTAGTTTCTTGGGATATATTCCTAAAAGTGGGATCACTGGATGAAATGGGAATTCCATTTTTAGTTTTTTGAGGAAACTTTATACTGTTCTCCACAATGATGGACCTGAAGAACATTATGCTAAGCGGAATAAATCAGTCAGAGAAAGATAAATATCACATGATCTCATTCATTTGTGGAATATAATGAACAATATAAACCAGTGAACAAAAACAGATCCAAAGACAGAGAAGCATACTGCAAACCTAAGAGGGAAGACAGGGGAGGGAGGAGAAATGGGGAGAGATCAACCAAAGGGCTTGTATACATGCATACCAGATGTAAGCATAATCTATGGAAACATATAGTAGATGAGTGAGGATATGAGCAGGGGGGGCGAGGTTAGAGGAGCAATAGTGGGATAAGGACAGATATGTAATACATTAATCAATAAAGAAAAAAAATGTGAAAAAATACCAATGGCATATTTCACCGAACTAAAAAAAATACCCCCAAATTTATATGGAACCACAAAAGATCCCAAATAGCCACATCAATATTGAGAAAGAAAAACAAAGTTGGAGGTATCATTCTACCAGACATGAAATTATATTACAAGGTCATAGTAATAAAAACAATATGGTATTTGCATAAAGAAACTCAAAACACTACTTCAAAATAATATATGCACTCCTATGTTCATTGCAGCATTATTTAAAATAGCCAAAATTTGGAAGATGCCCAAGTGTCCATCAGTAGATATGTGGATAAAAACACAATGGAATACTACTCGATCATAAAAAGAAGGAAATCTTACCCTTTCTACAGCCACGATAGACTAGGAGAGCATTATGCTAAGTGAAATAAGCCAGTCAGAGAAAAACAAGTACCATATGATTTAATTCATATGTGGGATCTAATGAACAAAGTGAACTAACAAGCAAAACAGAGACTCATAGATAGAGAGCAAACTGATGGCTGTTGGGTGTGGGGTGGAGAAATTGAGCAAAACAGTAACAGACAGTCCAGTTTCTCCTCAAATGAGTCTGGGTCCCCAGAATATCACCTGGAACTGGAGTTCAGAGCAGTCGGGAGCTTTTGTCTCGCTCCTGATTGAGAAAGCCAGCCGCCTACTCAGTTGCCAGCCCTCTCTATGCATGCCTCAATACTTCTGCCTTCTGAAACTTCTCTGAGTCTCAGTGTGTTTTTCTCTTTGCTTCTAGTTGTAGAATTTCCACTCAGCCAGCCTTCCTGTGGTTCTGGATGATGTCTGTTTTGTCTTTTATTGTAAAAAGAGGACAAACGAATGGCTACTGGATATATACAAAGACGCTCAACAAAACTTATCATCAGAGAAATACAAATTAAAACTTCCATGAGATGTCACCTCAATCAGTTATAACAAATCAACAAATGGCAAGTATTGGCAAGGATGTAGAGAAAAGGGATTCCTCCTGCACTGTTGATGAGAATGCAGATTGGTGCAGCCACTACGAAACACAAAATGGAAGGTCCTCAAAAAATTATAAGTGGAACTGTCTTATGATGTAATGATTCCTCTTCAGGATTTTTATCTCAAGAAACCCAAAACAGAAATTTGAGAAAGAAAACCCTGCACTTCTATGTTTATTGCAGCATTATTATTATTATTATTATTATTATTATTATTATTATTATATTTTATTGATTTTTTTACAGAAAGGAAGGGAGAGAGACAGAAATTCAAAAAAAAAGATGAGAGAGAGACACCGATCAGCCGCCTCCCACACGCTCCACAGTGGAGATGTGCCCGCAAGCAAGGTACATGCTTCCGACCAGAATTGAACCTGGGATCCTTCAGTCCGCAAGCCAATGCTCTATCCACTGAGCCAAACCGGTGTCAGCTATTGCAGCATTATTTACAATAACCAAGATATGGAAACAACCTGCATGTCCATCAATAGAAGACTGGATAAAAAAAAGGTGGTGGTATAGACCTTGGCCAAGTAACTCAGTTGGTTAAAGCATTCTCCCAATGTGCCCAGGTGAAGGTTTGATCTCTGGTCAGGGCACATATAAGAATCAACTAATGAATGCATTCATAAGTGAAACAACAAATCTGTATTTCTCTCTCTCTCTTCTAGATACACTCTTTCTCTGAAAATTAATATCTTTTAAAGTGGTGGTTCATATATACAATGTAATACTACTAGGCCTTAACAAGAATATCATCTTTCTGTTTGCAAAAGCATGGCAGAATCTAGAGGGTATTATTATCAGTGAAATAAGTCAGTCAGTGTATACAAATACCAGGTCAGCCCTAACCAGTTTGTCTCAGTGGGTAGAGCGTTGGTTGTCGGACTGAAGGATCACAGGTTCGATTCTGGTCAAGGACATGGACCTTGGTTGTGGGAACATCCCAAGTAGTGGGTGTTTAGGAGGCAACTGATCTATGTTTCTCTTTCATCAATGTTTCTAATTCTCTATCCTTCTCCCTTCCTTTCTGTAAAAAAATCAATAAATTATATTTAAAAAATACCATATTATTTTACTTGTATATGTGATCTAAAGAACAAAATAAATGAACCAACAAAATTAAAACAGACTAATAGACACAGGGACATGACTGGTGATTGGCAGAAGGGAGGAGGGTTGAAAGACTGGGGGAAAGAGATGAAGGGAATAAGAATTACAAATTGCTAGGTACGGAATAGTCACAGGAATGTAAAGTACAGCATAGGAAATACAGTCAATAATACTGTGATAATTATGTATGGTGACAGGTAGATTCTGGAAATATTGGAGAAACACCTTGCAAAGTATTTGTCTAATCACTACTCTACACCAGAAATTAATCAAAATAAAACTGAAAAATATTTTATTTCAGTGTTAATATTTACATTTTTTATGTTAAAGTTCTGTTGGTGTTGATTTTATTTGGAATTATTTAGATGTTAATTGTATTATTCTTTAAACTTTTCTGTATTGAAATTAGTGGTATATAGTTGGAAAAATAAAAAAAGTATTACGTTTCCATGAAACCATGATGATTTTGGAGGCAAGATAAGGAAGTTCATGTGCTTTTTACACCTTAAAGTAAGGAGGTGTTAAAAGAAGACAAGTCATACCAAAATGACACATTTTGGATCTCACTTGCCAAATATTAAACTATTTTATCCTGTAAATAATAAATCATGAAACAAAATCAGCAATCATGGCTCCATATTGAAATAAATTAATATTATCACTTTTAGTTTAAAAATACTTCTTCCACATAGTCCTTTCTTTACAAAATACATATTAATAAGGGAAAAAGTACTAGTAAATTTAGAGTACAAAAGGCTGGCAGATACCATGTTAGTCAAGTGATCAAAATTAACATCATCATTGGTCAAATAAAAATCACATAACACCTATGAGGATTCTGAGAAGACTGCGACATTATTTCTGTAATATTCCTGCTAAAGACTATTAACCAGACCATAATGATGGGGAAAAAATAGACAATTTTGATGGACATTTCACAAAATCACTGTCCTTTAATCTTCAAATGTGTCAATGTCATTTAAGTTGACAGAGAGCTCAGAAACTTTTCCAGAGCTAAGGAGATTAAGGAGATATATCATACTTGCAAAAATTTAAAGATAACGTGCAGTGTCTGAGATGATTCACAACTGCCCTGCCACATCTGTTCCTCTCACCTGAAAAGTTCTCTTTTTACCTTAACACTCTATTATTTCACGGGCTGATTCAGAATTTTGCATGTGTTGTACTATATACATAAAATATTTAGAGGAGAGTATGGTTCTTAGTAAGGGCTCTAATGGTTTGTTATATATGGAAACGGTTTTTACAAATATTAGTTAGCATGATATTTAAAATGTTTATTTACATAATTATTTTTTATTGTTTAAAGTATTGCAAATAGTAGTAGATATTACAAATAGTAAAGTATTACAAATAGTAGTACATTTTATTGTTTAAAGTATTACAAATACTAGTATATGCCCTCACCTTCCTCTTCCCCCACCCCCAGTGTCTTGTATCCATTGGCTATGCTTATATACATGCATACAAGTCCTTCGGCTGATCTCTTACAGGCTCCCCACCCCCCCAACCTCTCCCACCTTCCCGCTGTAGTATGACAGTCTGTTCATTGCTTCTTTGCCTCTGTATCTGTTGTGTGTCTTCTGCCCCCACACCCCGATTCTTTTCTTTAAAAACATCTTGCCTCTGCAGGCTAGAAACAAAAAATTAAAATTTAAAGTTATCAAGATCACATTAAAAATTTTACAAAAGTCTCCATTAATCCAAAAGGGGGGATAGTAGGATAATATCATGTAAGGAAAAATATCCAGTAAGTAAATTACATCTAGAAAATATTTAAATTAGAAAATCAGTTTTCATTTGTAATGCTAACAGTGAGACACCCATGAAAAACACACATGGTGTCAAAATAAGCCAAAGGAAAATCGTTTGGGCAAAAATAAAAAGGACCCCAAGTCAATTTTATAGGAAAAAATCCTTTATTTACTTTTGGTCTAGAATATATTTATATACTTTCAGAAAACAACTCCAAGCCCAAGTGAACTCCTGCAACAGAGAGGAACTGACAGGTCTGCTCCAACCACGAAGACAAGAGGAGAAACAGTCCAGAGATGGAAGACCTTGACAACGCCTTGCCATGCTAGCAGTCAGCATCTGTCCATCGCTACAGGATGCCTAGAACCAAACCAGAGAGGGTTAGACCGGCATTGCCACCATTTATCCACTATCCAGATACCATTGCTGACGTGTACACATAGGGAACTGTTTGACTTTGAATCTGGGACTCAGAACTATTGAACACTGAAATTGGGACTCAAAAATTTTTTATTATTTATGTAATTATTTAACATAATTTGCAATAATCCTTCTCCTCAATTGAAAACAAATATATTTACTTCCTTCAAGACATGCATATATATAAACAGTCCCCCAAAATTTCTTCTTGATAAAAGTGAAAGATTCATTAATTTACACAAATGTTTAAGTGTTTTTAGTTACACAGCATATTGTATATGTACCTATATCAAACTCCTTTCACTACCGAACAATAATGTAACTTTTAGGACATGGATGTCAGTGGTTTATTTCTCCTATAATAAATTATCTCTGTGAAATAAAAATGTCTTCCTCTTCTTTAAAAATATTTTTACTATATTTTCTTCTGATATTTTAATACTTTTGCTTTCTATATAATATAATATAATTGTAATTTATTACTTTAATAATAATTGTAATTTAATATAATTGTAATTTATTACTATTTTTTAAAATATATTTTTTATTGATTTTAGAAAGGAAGGAATAGGGGGAGAGAGAAATATCAATGATGAGAGAAAATCATTGATCGGCTGCTCTCTACACACTCTCTACTGGTTATCGATCCTACAACTGCAACATATGCCCTGACTGGGAATCAAAACCATGATCTCCTGGTTCATAGGTCAATGCTCAACCACTAAGCCCCATTGGCCAGGCTGTAATTTATATTTGTTTATATTGTGAGGTAGAGATTTTTCTCTGTCTGTCTCTATCTTTCTTTATTTTTGTGTGTGTTTCTACATATGTGTTTAACCAATAACTAAGTATTGTAACAACATTTGTTAAATAATTCATTCTCTTTCTACTAATTTGAAATATTTCAATATATATATATATATTTATATCTCCAATGATAGTATGGTGGAACAACTGGAAAGACCACAACAATGGGTCACTATGATGTGCACGACGGCTAGGGGGGCAGATGCTCAACGCAGGAGCTGCCCCCTGGTGGTCAGTCAGAAGCAGGCTCACAGCTGGCAAGTGCAGCAGTGGTGGCTGGAGCCTCCCCCATCTCCTTGGCAGCACTAAGGAGCTGTGCAAGTGGTAAAGAGCGAGCAGGTGGGTGGTTAGGAGCAAGCAGGCAGATGGTTAGGAGCTAGGGGTCCCAGATTGTGAGAGGACACAGGGCAGGCTGAGAGACCCCCATGCACAAATTTTGTGCATTGGGCCTCTGGTATATACATATATATGTGTGTGTGTGTTATATGAAATTTCCATTTATTTACATGGATCTGATTTAGCACCTTATCTTATGTTACATTGATCTTCGATTATTCCTCTATCAACACTACACTGTCTGAATAACTATAGATTTTCAAATATATTTTGATACCTGATAGAATAAATCTTTTGTTTTTCTTTATTTTAGTTTCCAACATTGTCTTGAATATTTCTGTCTGGTTTCTTTTCTGCATGAATTTTTAAATCAGTTTCAAATTCTGTAGACATCTCTACATTGATTTTTATTGTAATTGTATTTAATTTATAGAACAATCTGAATAGAAATGACATTTATATAAGTGATTCATCTCATTCAGGAATATTATAAATCTGTTTATTCAGTTATTTTAAGACCTTCATAAAGTGTTAGAATTTTTTATATAGGTATTGAATATGTCTTATTAAATTTATTCAGATTTAAATATGTTTTATTACATTTCTACCTATTCTGAATGAGATTTTTTTCCTATTACATTTGCTAACTGGTTGCTTTATTTCCTTTATTAATTCAATAGTATTTGTTGAGTGCCTACAATGTACCAGACACTCTATTTAGCCCTAGGGTTAAAAAATAACAAAACAGCCAAGCCGGTGTGTCTTGGTTGAGCACAGTCCCATGCACCAAGAGGTTGTTAGTTCAGCTACATGCCCTAGTTGTAGGCTTGATCCCTAGTAGAGGGTGTGAAGGAAGCAGCTGGTCAAAGTTTCTCTCTCTGAAATAAATAAAAACATATATATATTTTTTAGAAAAACATACTTTTTGTTTTTGAGTTCTAGTAAGTTTTCATTGATATATTATTTTGTCTCTTTATTCCTAATTTGTGTTTCTTTCTTATTTTTATTGTATCAATGCATTGACTTGGATCTCCAGGACATTGGTGAATAAAAGCAATAATATTTGGCATCCTCATTTGTTCCTGATTTTTATGGGATTTCTTCTATTTCATTATTAGATATGATGTTTGCTCTATGTTTGTGGCAGATACTTTTCACAAATTAAGGATATTTCATTCTCTTCTAACTTTACCTAAGTCTTTCATTAATAATATGGGTGCTACAGCCAAGTAGTATTCCATTAGTTAAATGTACCAGCACTTTTTTTTTAACTGATTCATCTTTGATGAACACTTGGACTCTCTAACAGGGATCACCATTTAAAATGCATGTAGTACTTAGCTGTAAAAAAGAAGAAAATCTTTCCTTTTGGGATGGAAACCTGGAGAATATTATATGTGCTAAGTGAAATAAGCCAGTCACAGAAAAACAAATACCTTATGATTTCTCTATATATGGAATCGAATGAAAAAACAAACAAACAAAATAGAAACAAACTCATAGATACAG
Source organism: Lasiurus borealis (assembly GCA_004026805.1). Taxonomy (NCBI): domain Eukaryota; kingdom Metazoa; phylum Chordata; class Mammalia; order Chiroptera; family Vespertilionidae; genus Lasiurus; species Lasiurus borealis. Next base: position 18,638 of record PVJN01027219.1, read on the forward strand.
AAAACAGACTGACAGATGTCAGAGAGAAAGGTGGTTGGGGGGCTGGGTGTACAAGTGAAGGGAATATGCAGTTCAAATTGGTAGTTGTAGCTTAGCCACAGAGATGTGATTTGCAGCATGGGAAATATAATCAATAACTTTGAGATAACTGGGTATGGGGCTATGTGGGTGCTTGAGGAGGTAGGGGGACCACTCTGCAGAGTGCACTGTTTTCTGACTGTACATCTGAAACTGGTACAGGAGGGTACTGAATGTAAATGGGTGAAAAAATAATTTAAAAAAGAATATGGTGTTAAATACGTCTATAAAATGCTAAGTTGTGTTCCCTAAATTCAGCTGAACCTTAAGTTTTAAGAGATCGCTGCATCAAATCAATTTCTCTTCATACAGTGATTACAATGACACTGATGCAGTCTGGTTTTAAGTGATTTTAAAAATATATTTTTATTTTTCAATTATAGCTGACATTCAATGTTATATCAGTTTCAGGTGTTCAGCATAGTGGTTAGACATATAACTTACAAAGTGATCTTTCTCCCATAAGTCTTTCAACATAACACTGTTTCATTCATTATTATATATACTTTGGTGTTAATTAACCAAGTTTAAAAATTTTAAAGAATGTAGATATGGTTGAGTTATATGTAAGAATTTTTATTATCCTATTCAATAAAGAGGGAATATGCTAATCAACCATCACATTGTCACAAAGATGGTGGTGCCCATAGCCAATAAGGAGGAAATATGCTAATTGACTGCACTGCCCTCAAAGATGGCAGCACCCACAGCCAATAAGGAGGGAATATGCTAATTGACTGCCAGACCCTCAAAGATGGCAGAACCACAGGATGGCGGATCCCAGTCCCCTCAGCCTGCCAGTGTGGCAGGCCTGGCCACTTGGCGCATCTGCCTCTGAAGTCCCTCAGTCCCCTTTTCCCCCCAGCCACCCAAGGTCAGCCCAAGGCACAAGCAAGCTTTGGATCGTGGCTGCCCAGCTGATGCCCCAGGCACAAGCAAACCTCAGATCTCGGATGCTGGCTTCCCAGCTGCTCAGGGCTGCCCTGAGGCACAGGCAAGCCTCGGGTGGTGGCTGCTCAGCTGCCCAAGGCCACGCAAAGCTCAGGTAACCTGGGCTGGTCGAGGCTTGCACTGTTGGCAGTGGCAGCAGCAGAGGTGTGATGGGGCCTCACCTTCCACTGATTGCCAGATCTCCTATTACCCTTGAGTGCTCCTGGACTGTGACAGGGAAGGCTGGGCTGAGGGATCCCCCCTTCCAGTGCATGAATTTTCGTGCAGAGGGCCTCTAGTATAAATAATAAGATAGAAACTAAACTCCAGGACAATAAAAACAGAACATTGGAGAAAGAGAAATGAAAAGGACACATATCCTTAAGACTAAGTGGAAGGACCACATTCAAATAATCAATGAATTGTAATCAACATGGAAGAGCATAACTTGGAAATATGTTATAACTGTAAGTTTAATGTACTGAGTAAAAACAGTAATGCTTTATTAATACAAAAATAAGATCTACAAGAATGGTATGTTTCATATTGAGAATAGTTTGTTTCATGAAATAATTTGAGGCATCTATTGAGGTGATTATATAATTCTTATATTTCAATATGTTGATGTAGTGAATTGCATTAATAAATTACCTCCTATTAATCCATATTTATTTAATAGGAAAGCTTTATTGGTCATGAAAACTCATGCTATAGTTTCCCTTTATTTACAATGCTGTCTCTGAAGTGCTAATATTCCTTTCATTGGAGAGGTGATTCTTTATGTTATTTTATTTTTTTCTCTTTTCCATCACAATATATCCCCTTTATATCCTCTTCCACCTCCAAACACTCCTCTTCTCCTCCACAATCATCACACTGTTGTCCATGTCAATGAGTTATTTATCTATATATATTTTTTTGCTCAATCCCTCCACCTAATATTCTATTTAGATTGAAGTTTTTTCGGCATATGTCTGAAATTGTGCTTCCTGTGGATTCCGATAGTATTTTTGTGGTTTCCAGTCTTATGTTTAAGTCCTGTATCCATTTGGAATTTATTTTTGTGTATGGTGTAAGTTGGTGGTCTAGTTTCATTTTTTTGCATGTATCTGTCCAATTTTCCCAACACCATTTATTGAAGAGGCTGTCTTGACTCCATTGTATGTTCATGCCTCCTTTGTCAAATATTAATTGAACATAGTGGTTTGGGTCGATATCTGGATTCTCTATTTTATTCCATTGGTCTAACCAGTAACCAGGCTGTTACTGCTCCAAGGGCAAGGGAAGCCAAATAGAAAATATACAAATGGGACTACATAAAAATAAAAAACTTTTTCACAGCCAAAGAAACCATCAACAAAAAAACAAGAAAGCCCACTGTATAGGAGAACATATTTGCAAATGTTAGCACACATAAAAATTTAATCTCCAACATCTACAGCCAACTTATACAACTTAATAAAAGGAAAATAAATGATCTAATAAAATTTGGGCAACAGATTTAAATAGAACCTTTTTGAAAGACGACAGAAGAAAGGCCAAGAGACACATGAAAACATCCTCAAAGTCGCTAATTATCTGAGAGATACAAATCAAAACGACAATGTGATACCATCTCACACCTGTCAGAATGGTAATTATCAACAAATCAACAAATGACAAGTGTGGGTGAGGATGCGGAGAAAAAGGAACTCTCATACACTGCTGGTAGGAATGCAAACTGGTGCAGCCACTGTGGAGAACAGTATGGAGTTTCCTCAAAAAACTAAAAATGGAACTCCCATTTGACCCAGCAATCCCACTCTTAGGAATATATCCTAAGAAATTACAAACACCAATCAGAAAGAATTTATGCATCCCTATGTTCATAGCAGCACAATTTCCAATAGCCACAATTTGGAAACAGCTTAGGTGCCCATCAACAGATGAGTGGATCAGAAAACTATGGTACATCTACACAATGGAATACTATGCTGCCATTAAAAAGAAGGAATTCTTACCCTTTGCAGCAACCTGGATGGAACTGGAGAGCATTATGCTAAGTGAAATAAGCCAGTCAATGAAGGAGAAATACCACATGATCTCACTCATTTGTGGATAATAAAGAACATTATAAACTGATAAACAAAAAGATAGATACAGAGGCAGTAAAGCATCAAAGAGGATGTCAGATTACAGCAGGAAGGTTAAGGAGAGGTGAGGTAAATAAGAGATCAACCAAAGGAGTTTTATGCATACATATAAGCGTAACCAATGAACACAAGACACTGGGGGCAAGGGTATGTTTGGCAGGGGAGTAATGGAAAGATATGTATACATGTAATACATTAGTAAAAAATAGATTGCACATCTACACTAATAAGCAAGATTGTCAGATTGACCCCCAAATTTTTCCTGATATATTCGTCCAGTTTTTACATCAAAATTAGGCATGCATAATGAATAGAGACTATTATCTTTTTACTCTATGCTCCAGAATATTTTATGGTGCAGCAGTGATTTGTTTCTTAGGATTTGATAGAACTTCTCTATTTAACTTCTGGGCACAGTGTCTTTTTCAAGGGGGTACATCTATGATTACATTCCATATTATTGACCTATTCAGGTTTTACACATCTTCTTGGATCAATTTTAGCCATACATGTTTTCCTAGAAAATAGTCTATTGAGTATTATTGTTAAAAATTTACTGTCATAAAATTATATATAACTACTTTAATACAAAATTAAATATCTTCCATATATGTGCACATTTTAGCTATTACTTCATTGTTTATTTATCCTTCTATGTTGTCCTTGCTCAGATGTCCCAAATGATTATCTACTTTAGTAGCTTTTGAAATAAATTATTTTATATTTTATGAATCAACCTTGCACACTATTTATTGCTGTGTTTTGGTTTGTGTTTTTTTTTTGTCAAAATTTCTTTAGAATTAATGTTTTTTAAAAATTTATATTCTTTTTTTCTTTATCTAAGTTAACTTTCTTGTTATATTCCTCACATATTGTCATTTTAAATAAATTTATCCTAAAAGGTAAAATAATACTAGTAATAATTCTGATTGAAAATAAAAATATAATAACTAAAAAGCTATAATCAGGTGAAGAAAAAAAGAAAAAAATAGTTTCTTAAGTAAAAGATGGAAAAATAAAAAAAGTTAAAAAATAAGAAATAAAAAAATAAAAAATTAGAGTTTGCATTAGTGAAGGTCATTCACTTTCTCTAGGGATCTGTTTAGCACACCTGTTACTCAGTTGGGACAATATTGCAGTTCCCTGGATTCCACTAGTTTCTAAGCTGGTGGTGTCTTAATCTCTTTATTCTTTTGTGACTAGACAAGAGTCAATTTGTGAGTCGGCCCCTGGGTGACAGTGTTTCAGAATTGGCCTCTCTAGCCTGTGCTTAGATCCTGCTTTCCCTGTGGCACTCAGTACTAGTTTGTGGGAGTGGGCTGCCCCAGAGTTGGTTCTCTTATGGTTACTCCCCGTTCTGATCCCCAGGCTCCAGAAAAACACCTTTCCCCTGCAGTCTCCCAGGGTGTCCCCAGCTGGGTGATCTTTTGTACTGGGCTTAGCAATCAGAAGCAAGGATCTGAAGAGGAAAGAGTGCAAGTCTTCGCAGCCCCCTTCCCCAGCTCCTGTCCAAGCAGCCAGCACACTTTAATAACTCCAAGGCTGTCCTTCTGCATCAGATTAGAATGGGTTGCTTTCTAAAGATCCCCTCTATTAATAGTTCTGAGAGCCCCCTTCCACATTCAGGGATCACACCTTGCCCCACATCCAGGGATTTCTCTAGGTGCAGATTTCCCCTGGTCCAGTTCCCAGTGCACGCACCTTTCTGTTCTGTAGGACCAGAGATGTCACCTTATAGCAGGCAAAATCTGACCTTTCCATGTGTCCTGTGGAGCTCCTCTCAATCTGAGTGTTTGCACCGATTAGGAAACAGTGTTCTGGGGCTCAGAGCTGTTCGTTGAGTGCTGCAGCTGTAGATATTCAAGCTTCTGTAAACATCCACTTTCCCCTTCAAGATGGCGTGGTCTCCGCATCGGAGCTGGCGGCTCAGGCAGGGGACCCTGCAGCAGTGGGCAGTTCCCCACCTTATCCTGAAGTATAGTATCCCTTAAATCACCAACAAACACTTCCTGTGCAACCCTCAGCTATTCTCTCTATCTGCTCAGGGAGAAGGCTCGAGACACGTCCATCTATTCTGCCTCCATTTTTCTCTCCTTTGATATTATTTTTTAATCAATAATTATTTATGATTCATTTTATTTTGTACTTGCTTCTTTGATCACCATTGTTTCTTTTACTGCACATCATCGTTGTGAGTTCATTTCTCATTTTGCTGGAGTACAACCTCCTTTAATTAACTCAAAGATAAATTGTGTGTCTTTGCATGCTCAATGAAAAATATCTTCATTTTTTGTGTCCCCTAATTTAAACATAAGTTTAAACATAAGTTTAAACATAAGTTTAAACATAAGTTTTTCCAATTTAAACATAAGTTTTTCTGAGTATGATATCCTTATTTCCAAATTATTTTTTCTCGTTAATTTGAAGATTTGAAGCTAAGCCATTACTATTTCCTAACATTGAACATTGCTGATCAGCAATCTGATGTTAGCTTTGTTATCAGTGGAAGTGAAGAATCCCATTCCCCACTGAGTATGTGGGGTGGGGTCCTGATGATATCTCAACACAAAGAATTTTCTAAGATTCACAGAAGAGGACACAATACTTTTATTTACACGTGGCTACATCCCTGGATTTGCAAAGTTCCATTTCCCTTAATTCAGTCCTGGAATATGTGTAGCTGGGGATTGAGTAGAGGTAGAAGCAAAGCCAGCATCCAAAATTTCCTTTCCATGAGTCACATAGGTGAATGCAGGTGTGCCGAGAGAGCGTGCCCCCTGCAACAAGAGACCCAAGAGCCCCCCAAACATAAAAGTATAAACCAAGAGAGCAAACTCCTTTATTCTGGGGATTAAATATCTCAAATCTTCCTGGACTTGCAGTAGCCATGCTTACTCTGGTGAATGACCTATTACCAGTTGTGACTGACAGGCATGTACCTTCCTTATGTCACCCAGACTTTACTAGGCATGTGTTTATTTTTCTCTTACCCTAGCCCTTTCCCCAGAAATCTGTAGAGAATAGACCTGAGGGTGTAAAACTGTAGCTTCCTTGCAAAGCTGCACAAAAGAATGCCCATACTATTTGGCCTTTCTTTTGCTCCTTTCTAATTATTCATAACTAGGTTAAATTACAACATATCAGCTTGATTGTCATTCCAGTGCAGAGAGCTCATTGGTTTGAAATGTTCACAGATTTTGTTTTCACTCTTCTTGGAATTTTAAAATTTTGCAATAATGTGTCTTAGATATGGATACCCTTTGATTAAATTAGCTTTCCTAGTGATTGGTGTATGGTTTTTACATACAATTTTTTGTCCTTCCTCAACCCTGAAAAATTTTATGCAGCTATTGTTTGTTAGATCAATTTTCCCTTCGATTTTCTTTGTTATTCCTTAACTACTATTTACAGTTTCCTTAGTTGTAAGTACTACTTCTTGAACTCACTGACTCTATTTTGTAGTGCTTATTTTCCCCAAATGTTTGTTTTTTAGATTTTTGGTTAGTGCTCACCTTGGGTTTTAAAAACCCATATTTATTTCTATATGTTTTTTTTCCCTCATAGCCTGCACACTTATCAAGAATTTAAGAAGGCACAGGGTATACTGCTGAACGGAATGTATATACAGTTTATTTTCTGAGCATGGAGGATCTCTGTTTCTCCTGGGGGTGGCCAGCCACTTGGGCCCCTGCCTTGCTTCTGCAGCCCAAGCATTTACGCACGCGCACGCGCGCACGCGCGCGCGCACACACACACACACACACACACACACACACACACACACACGCTTAATATGCAAATTGAGTTTGATTGCGCACTATGACATGTGCTCACCACCAAGGGGCGGTGCAGAACAAAGGGAGCCCCTGGCCAGTAGCGGGAAGGCTGTGATTGGCCCTGATCATCCGCCAGGTGAAGGGACCCTCCTCATGCACGAATTTCATGTACTAGGCTTCTAGTCCATAATAATTGTTTCAGCCTGGGACAAACATCGATGCTACCTGACACAGGTGGGCAGAGGAGACTTAAGGATCAAACCTCTCAGCTACTTAAAATGGAGTAGTTTAACAAATAATGATTTTCCCATGGCTTCTGTATGCTGCTTTTATCTCATCCCTGGGCTTGGAGATCATCTTGAATCATATCCACTTCATTCTGTCATACTCTGCTTCATATGTTTTAGGCTATAGTTTTCTCTATTAACCTTATTTTCTCAATCTTAAGACTAAAGTTGATTCTTCAAAACATGTTATGCAAATAAGGTATGCTTATTGTCAATTTCTGATTTAAAGATATTAATTTCAACTATGTATTTTCTACCATTTATGGAGACTGAGCTGGAGGAAGTGTGAACCCACTACACTTTTAGTCACTTTCTACAGGGATTGGCTAGCTATAAGCATAATTTCTTGTTTCCCAACTACATCCCACCTCCAATACAAAAACAACTTTCTAGGAAGTGTTCCATGCAAACTTTGAAGTTGTGAGCAAAGTTGAAAAACCCATAAGATATTGTTTGTGAAAAATGTCCTGGGCCTAAAGGGAGTGATTCTAATAGAGTACAAAAACTGACCTGTGTGAACAAAAAGGGACTACATATTAAACCTGACAAGCTCAGGAAAGACTCGCATGGCCTCCTTACACACTCAAGAAATGTAAAGTAACCATATAGAATGGTCTGAAATTAAAACTTTCTACCTGAAAGAAGTTCACAGAAGGGTAATCATGTCCTAAGGCAGTATGTTTCCCTAACAAAGGTCAACCTTTTTTTAAAAAAAATGTATATTTTTATTGATTTCAGAGAAGAAGGAAGAGGAAGAGAGAGAAATAGAAACATCAATGATGAGAGGTAATTATTAATTGGCTGCCTCCTGCATGCCCCCTACTGGAGACCAAGTCCACAACCCGGGCATGTGCCCTTGACTGAAATCAAATCTGGGACCCTTTAATCCACAGGCGGACACTTTATACACTGAGCCAAACTGGCGAGAGCAACAAAGGTCAAGCTTTACCTTAACTGAGCCCAACTGTTGCCTTTTTTTACATTTAGGATAACATAGCTGATAATATGCTTTGGAATAAAAAATTAATCCCCTCCCACCTTTGCTTTCTCCCACCTCCCTAATAGATTTCCTGTAACCCACTTATACCTCATTTTCAAAATTGTAATGTATAAAATAAAGTGTAAAACTGTCATTTCATACAACATTTTCTCAATCCATTGAGGTTTGTCATTAGTTTGGTTCAAATAAACTCATAAACATTCTTATAGTTTTAAATATTTCTTTTGTTGACATCTACAATCACTTTAAAAAATGCCCTGAATCCAGATACAGTGCGGATTGTATGAAATTCTTCGACAACTTTGTAAGCTGATTATTCTTACAGAACATTGACTGAGGAGGCCTGTATTTAGAGATTCTATTTTAAAAAAAAATATATTTTATTGATTTTTTACAGAGAGGAAGGGAGAGAGATAGAAAGTCAGAAACATCGATGAGAGAGAGATATTGATCAGCCGCCTCCTGCACGCCCCACAGTGGAGATATGCCCGCAAGCAAGGTACATGCCCCAGACCGGAATCGAACCCGGGACCTTTCAGTCTGCAAGCCGACGCTCTATCCACTGAGCCAAACCAGTCTCGGCTAGAGATTCTATTTTTTAAAAGAAAGAATTAGTTTTAAAATTCAAACTTATAAACACCCAAAGTTTAAAAATTCAACTTGTTCCATGGATGTGAGATTTTTCAGTTAAAGATCACACATGAATGCAGTATGTTGTGCCTTAAGATAATAACTGTTTTTGCTCTATTGTAACGTTCTTTTGTTTTAAATTTTATATTAATTGTTGAAAGTATTATACATACCCTCATTTTCCCTTCCATTGTCAACTTATGCCTCCCTCTGCTACAAAACCCCCTCTAGGCCTTCATGTACTATTTTCAGTGTCCATGAATTACGCATATAAATTCTTTGGTTAATCTCTTCCTATCCCTCACCCTCTCCTGACTTCCCTCTGATAGTCTTTTTTTTTTTTTTTAATATTACAGAGAGGAAGGGAGAGGGATAGAAAGTCAGAAACATCGATGAGAGAGAGACATCGATCAGCCGCCTCCTGCACGCCCCCTTCTGGGGATGTGCCCGCAACCAGGATACATGCCCTTGACCGGGATCGAACCTGGAACCTTTCAGTCCACAGGCCGACGCTCTATCCACTGAGCCAAACCAGTTTCGGCCCCTCTGATAGTCTTAATAGAGGTTGGTCATATTGGAATTGGTACTGGTTAGCAGTTTGGTGGAGATAGGGAAAGGGTGTTTTTAGTGTCAGAGTGGCTTCATTAAAGACAAAAGAAAAGGTGATCTGTAAATTTTAGACTCACTATAAAATTAATATACATGCCTGATTTCTACTTATCTAATAAATCTTGGAATGGATGCTTGGTAACCTAAAGTCAAAACAACTTAATAAAATTAATCTATATTGCCCCAAGTTCTTATGTACTGCAAGGCTTCAATGA
>PVJN01027220.1:0-28293 GCA_004026805.1 Lasiurus borealis
CACAAATGTTCACCAAAACACAGAAGCAAAAGATCTTCCCTCAGAGAATCAATACCTGTCTGTTCCTTTAAAAAAAAAAAAAAAAAAAAAAAAGTAGTAACATCACCATCTGAAACTTGGATAGCACCTCTTAAAAATATTCACATACATTATCACATTTTACATTGACAACAAATCTGTGAAGTACACTGGAAGGTATATAATTAGTCTTATTTTAAAAATACATAATGTAGAGAAAAACTCTGGATTGTACAAGATCAAAGGCAGGTACAATAGATACGTCCTGGGGCAGGAAAGGGTCTCTGAGTGACTTCAAAGCAGCACCACAAGGCCAAGCCCACCTCACAGGGCAGCATCTCAAACAATTTTCATGCCTTGCTATTCTGACTTGGCCTTTCTACCCTCCTTTTGTCAACTGTGGGTCTCTGAGAGTGTAAAACTTGCATATCAGGATTTTCTCTTACACTACTATGATACTCTCTTAATAACTTCAAAAATCAGCTTACAGAGAAAGCAATGTGTTTTCCTTCTATAGGAAAAAGCATCTCTACCGGTGCACCTATTGTTACACATTCAAAAAAGGCTCTGTGAAAGCTCTGGAATCCAAGGGCTAGTCTAGCCTTCAGGGTAGTTTCCTTTCCTAAATTTGGACCCGACAGTCAGTGACAGCCAATCTCCAACTCTTCCCTTAGACCTGGAAGGAATCAGGAATCTCAATTCATATTTTTAGAAAAAACACACACACACACATATATTTATAACTAATTACCATGTAGCACAATAGCTAACATATTATTATGAAGCATCGGTGCTTAATTAATTAAAAATAATTAAAGAAAATAATGCCAATTCTCCTCCTTCTAACCTCTAAGGGTTATCATCAACAAACCAACAAATGACAAGTGCTAGTGAGGATGCGGAGAAAAAGGAACCCTCATGCACTGCTGGTGGAATGCAGACTGGTGTAGCCATTGTGGCAAACAGTATGGAGTTTCCTAAAAGAATTAAAAATGGAACTCCTACTTGACCCAGCAATCCCACTTCTAAGAATATATCCCAAGAAATCAGAAACACCAATCAGAAAGGATATATGCACCCCTATGTTCATAGCGGCACAATTCACCATAGCTAAGATTTGAAAACAGCCTAAGTGCCCATCAGCAGACAAACAGATTAAAAAACTGTAGTTCAGTTACACCAGTGGTCGGCAAACTGCGGCTTGCAAGCTACACGCGGCTCAAAAGCCGCAGTTTGCCGATCAGTGGGATAGGGGCTTAATCACAAGGAACAACAACAGCCTGTTATTATTGGAATCGAGAGTCCAGTCAGTGGTCAGCAAACTCATTGGTCAACAGAGCAGCAAACAATGGTGGCTCACCAACCGCAGTTTGCCAATCACTGAGCTACACAATAGAATACTGTGCTGCTGTAACAAGGAAGGAACTCTCACCATTTGCAACAACAGCATAGATGGACCTAGAGAGCATTATGCTAAGTGAAATAAGCCAGTCAGAGAAAGATAAATACCACATGACCTCACTCATTTGTGGAATATAGTGAACAACATAAACCAATGAACAAAAATAGATCCACAGACAGAGAAGCATCAAACTACTGTCAAACCTCAGAGGAAAGGCAGGGGAAGAGGGAAGGGGAAGACATCAACCAAAGGACTTGTATGCATGCATGTAAGCATTACCAACGGACACAGACTCTAGGCGGGGGAGGGCATGTGCTGGGGGAGTGGGAGTGGTTTGGGGAAGATCAATAGAGGGAAAAATATTTTGTAATAGCTATGTAAAGGCGGAGGTGGGGAGGGGATACTTGAAATATTTTTTGTCTAACCACAAAAAAATAAGAAATAAAATAATTAACATTTTCCTAAAGGTACAATGATGTAGTCTGTAGTAGTGAGAGTTGAGGGTCTAAGAAAAATGAATTGTCACAGGAGAGCACTTGCTTGAATGTGAACCCCATAAACACACACCCTCCTCTAACGGTGCTAAATACTGTTATCTGGGACTAAACTATAGACAAATATGTTGAGATTTGATCAAAGGTGTCAGAACTCAGATGACCAAATGCCAGAAATACAATCAAAACTCAGAAAAATGCTATATCACATGTTTAAAAGTTTCCTACACAAAGCTAAAATTGTTAATAAGGAAACAATACGCAAAAATATTTCAAAAAAAAAAACACAACCTTACCTCAATTGGGTTAAATTTAACACTACTTATACTGTCAAATCCCCAGGTCATTGAACATATAGGACTGGTTTTCTGTTCATCCCAAATGTCTACTTGCTGTCCACATGTGGCAAAAATTCCTTCTTTCCAGTGATGATCAATTCCTGTATACACTGTCTTTAAAAGCAAAGAGATTGTTACAGATAGGATATGTCTACAGAATAATTTTAAAAATATATTTATCGACCCTCTCGATTTTTATTTTTTGAGAAAAAATCCTGTTCATAAAGAAACTTCTTTGAAGCCTTTACTTAAAGGAGAAAACAGTACCATAAGGAGTGATATGTCTTTATCACACATTCTGGCAATGAAGAAAAACTTAACATGAGATGCATTTAGTTAAGTTAGAAAATATATCATTGAAGCAATTTTAAAATCATCATTGGGTATTGAAAGATCTAGTGAAATACAAAGGTAATTTCTAAAAAACTTCATTCCACATAAAGTACTGACTCCTAGGACAGAAACACAGATACCAACAACCAGATAAAAATTTAGAGAGAAAAATGAAATTGGTGAGGGCGGGTACTAATATTATTATAAGCAATACAATCTCATAAATTTAATATTATCCACTTAAAATATGTGATTAATCTACTCAGGTCTAGATTAAAAGTGTGTCTTTGTACTTCATGGCAAAAAATATTTGAAAACAAATTAGAGGGAAATTTTTAGCCAATACTTTAAGCTTTTAAAAACTCTTAGCAGCATCTGCAGATTTCTAATTATTTTCTATTCATGAAAGTAAGGCCTACAAACTTTCCCACAATTTTAGAATGATTTGCCCATACCACAGGAGTAGGAGTAAAACTAAATACCTAAAAAATCTTTTGGAATTTCTAGAGGAAAAGCCTCTATGAAACCAATTTTGTTTCAGGCATTATTAACAATTAAAGGCCCAGTGCATGACAGTCGTGCCTGGGGGTGGGGAGTGGGAGGGAAGGGTAGTCCCTCAGCCCAGCCTGCGCCCTCTCACAGTCTGGGACCCTTTGGGGATGTCCACCTGCCAACTTAGGCCCACTCACCTCTCAGTTTATTAGAATGAACACCGAAGAACTGTTCATATTCTTTAACCGCAAAGACCACCATTGCATTAGATATCGCTTCAACTATATTACTTATTATAGCCTAAAGTCTTTGATTTCTTATTTACATCTTTTTTGTAAATTAAAGTTATAAAATAATTTGAAAAAGGAAGAATTTTAATAGACAAAGTATGTGTCAACTTATTTTTATACCTTTCCTAATATTGTGTGCAATGGCTCTTCCTCTTCTCCAAAGCCTGGTCCATCCATTTTCCACTGCTTCACAGTTTTGTCATCACCAACCTAAAAATATTTATTATGGTGATGATAACGAACATTTATAACTTTTAAACTTGCTAACATATACATCAAACTATAAACATCTCCAGTTTTAAAAATAACACATACAATATGCGGACACTATTATAATTATTGATGCATTTGTATCTCACCTTGTTATACTAAATAAAGATTTGTAACAAACACAAACAGCACATAAAGTAAAAAAAAAAAAATAGCATGAGTAAAAATAAAATGAGTAGGAACAAAATTAAGTCACATATAATTGCAAGAATCCACAATATTGCAATAGGATGGCATTGCAAATTAGAGAGAAAAAAATAGATTCTAATAAAATGATAGTAGATATCAGGGTGACCGTTTAAAAATTTGAATCTGATGCCTGATATACAAATAAAATTCCACATACTTTATTATATTTTTATTTTAAATTATGTTTTTACTTATTTTTAGAAAGAGAGAGAGAGAGAGAGAGAGAAACATCGATGAGAGAAACATGGATCAGCTGCCTCCAGCCCACAACCTGGGCATGTGCCCTGATCAGGAATCAATCCGGTGACTTCCTGGTTCATGGGTCGACGCTCAACCACTGAGCTACATCACTGGGCAAATTCCAAATACTTTTAAATGTGAAAAATGAAAACACATAAAAATCTTGAGAGATGGCATTTTTGTAATCGTGGCATGAATAAAGTCCTTCTATGCCTGACACAAAACTCCAGAAACTATTGTGTTGGTGGTTTTCCAACTGGACTACAGACCTCTGAAGGACCCTGAGTACTTTTCAAAGATCCATGAGGTCAAAACTACTTTCATAATGTGAGTTAAGTCATCACTTGCTTTATCACTGTGCTCATAGATGTACAGATGGTAAAGAAGTATTGATTGTAGGCACCTTAGCCTAAACCAAGACAAGAAACTATGGTAACTTAAGATTTTATAAAACTAAATGTATAATATGACCTGGTTTGAGTGAAAAAATTCTGGAAATGGATAGTGTGATTACTGCACAGTGATGTGGCATACTTAAGTCCAAGTCCACTGAAATGTACAGTTAAAATGGTTACAATGGTAGACTTTATGTTATGTATATCTTACCTCCCCTCATACACAATTATTTATTTCTTCAGTAATTTTTGACTGACACAATACAGCTTACTCATCCCTAGCACTGAAAATCCTCCAGAATAAAAAACTATCTTTCTAGCCTCACCTTGTATTAATTCTACTTCTCAGTGTCCTATAGGATATTATTTCACTATTATATTAAGTAATTTATTAAAAAATCAAAAAGCATTGGGAAGGCTGGATTACATAAAGAAAACTAGTACTTTTCAAGATTTTAGTAAGTTATTTTGCATTGTGAAACTCCAGAAGAGACTTAGAAGAAATACATGAACTTAGAAAATACTCAATTAGATCAGACTTAAGCATTTTGAAAAGAGTTAATGTAATTGTACTATACTTACAGTAAAAAAAGAACTCCCACAAAAACGAGTACATATCCCTCGTACAAAACCTTCATGTGCCTGTATTGTCCGGATACAGTTTCGTTTGGTCAAGTTCCAAATTTTGACCTATGATAAAGTACATCAGGAAATTTCAATAAACTGTAATTTCAATAAAATATTCAGGCACAGGACAATTTTCCAAGGAAAAATAAATTAAATTCAACACTGAAAAAAGCTATGAATCACTCTACCAGATAGCTAAAAACAAAATCCTCTGGATTGTAATAATGCAATAATTAACAATAAGTACATGGACAGGCTGAACATTCCATCTGTTAAATACTCTGTTGATTCTAGTTTAAAGCATTTCAACGCTTTCTTTACCAGAATGGAAAATAAGTGTTGAGTCATTAATAACATCCTGTTATTAATGAAACTCACACTGAATATCTTTATTATAAACATGTTTCATTGTTTACTATGAAATTAAGCCTTAACCTACTACATTTTTAATTTCTTGAGTTTAGATAAAAAATGACTGACATTATTAATTCATCCCTGAGAATTAAAAGAAAACAAAATATATAAAAATGAAATAAAACCAATGAAAACCCACGGTAACTCAAAACTAAAGGAAGAAATTTATAACATTAATTATTTTTAACTTAAAATATCAACGTTTAGAGTGACACTTGCCTCTCCATCACATGCCCCAGAGAGGACAGTAGCCAGGCTCTTTGGATGCTTTGCCAAGCAATTGACTCCATCTCGGTGACCATCCAGAGAAGCAAGGAATGGTTTTGCAAATACGCGTTCCAGTTTGGTAGCATTTAAAGCCCTTACGTATTCTCGTGGGACCTCAAAAGGATGTAAGGTAGGATCATAGTTTCTTGGAACTGAAATAAGAATGGCTCCTCTTAATAAAACAAATCACATTTAATATTCCCGCGGTCTTCCTCAGCTAATCATTCAATTTGTTTTGCAATAAGCCATTCATGTTCTATGCCTGGCACTGTGAAGAATACAAAAGTGAAGACCTTTTGTCCAGAAACCTTTCCAAAATTGCCAAAAAATCATGGAATGCATATATTTTGCAAAATAATGACACCCTATATATACACATAGTTTTCCCTTTTATGTCCTTCTACACCAGTGGTTCTCAACCTTTCTAATGTCGCGACCCTTTAATACAGTTGCTCACATTGTGGTGACCCACAACCATAAAATTATTTTCATTGCTACTTCATAACTGTAATCTTGCTACTGTTATGAACTGTAATGTAAATATCTGATATGCAGGATGTATTTTCGTTGTTACAAATTGAACATAATTAAAGCATAGTGATTAATCACAAAAACAACATGTAATTATATATTGTGAAATATTTATTTCTAATTATAAATAAATGAAATTTTTTTCTTGAATCATGGTGTAGCATGGGTAACAGCCTTCAGATGACAACAGTAAACTACATTGCTACACTTTGCTACACCGAGGAGCAGTCTGTTGGTTCCTAAGACCATGGGAAATGAGTGTTTTCTGATGGTCTTAGGCAACCCCTGTGAAAGGGTCTTTTGACCCCCAAAAGGGTTGCAACCCACAGGTTGAGAACCACTGTTCTACACCTTCAGCGGTTGTAAGCTTTCAGGGGCTTCCACTACACCCTTCACTTGTACTCTTGATTTGTACGCACAAAACAAGTGTATGATAAATGTCTGCCCGACTGAACACTAAGCAACTTGCGGGGCAGGGAATGTTATTAATCTCCAGTGGTAATCACTGTAGTGTCAGGCATACGCTGTTGTGATTATGATTATAGCTCTTTATTGAGCGCTTCCCATGTTTGTTTACCATGTGTCAGGCACTGTTGCAAATACTTCATATTAACTCATTTAATCTCTACAACATCCTATGGCTTAGGTTCTGTTACTATTTCCCACTTTATATATAGATGGAGAAACTGAGGTACAGAGAGATAGTTGCCTATGAAGTGATGGAGTGAGGATTCAATCCAAGGAAGTCTGGCTCCAGAATCAATGTTCTTAACTATCATGCTATGCTGCCGAACAGGCTGTTTCAGTTGATAATTATGCTTAGGAAATCTTTTGAAGGCCACATATCTAAAAAACCCTCGATGTCTACAAGTGAATGTATCTTTGGGAGGGGAGAGGAATTGAGGGAGAAGGAGAGGAGGTGAAGGAAAGGAGGAGACGGAGACCAAGAGAAAGAGAGAGATGTGAGAAACATCAATCAGTTGCCTCCCACATGCAACCACACCAGGGATCAAACCTGCAATTTGGTTATGTGCCCTGACCAGGAATTGAATCTTTTGGTGCACGGGACAACGCTCCAACCTACTGTGCCACACTGGCCAAGGCTGCTGTCACTTCTTTTTGACTCCCTGATAATAATAGTCTGTCGATAAAAAAAGATTCTGCACAAGATAAACGCACAGGGTGACCTGGTCAGAAATGACTTCTTTAGGGAAAGGTTCATCTTTGCCTTAAGCAAGCCCAGTCCACTGTTTCTGTGCATCTAGGTTAACACACCTTTGAAATGAGCATAAACTACCATCAAGAGAGCACAAACTCTTGTCCAAACTCATAAAACAAACTGCAAAACTGTCATTCTTCGGAGCATTTGAAATTTTGCTTCCTGGCAATTGTCAGTTTGGCTCAAATAAATTCTTATAAAAATTCTCTACAGGTGTGGAAGTTTCTTACATCACCAGTGCTGTAGCCAACACTCCATCAAGCTTAGAGATCAGTCATTCTTACGTATTCCATCTTCCACATTCGAAGATGAAGAGTGCCAAAACTTAAAGTCCTCCTCAAACTCTCTCGGAAATACTTCTTATTCAATCTTCCCTCTCTTTTCCTACCTCTACTAACTTAGTTTTGGCCCTTAGTACTTTATACTTGAACTACTGTAATATCATCTCGACTCTATTTGGTGGCAGTTTAAACTATCACCAGATTAATCATTTTAAAACACGGCCTTTTACATGTCGCTCCCATGCTCAAAACTTTTAAGCTCCCTACAACAGTAGTCTGCAAACTCATTAGTAACTGAGTTTTTAAGCAGACCTCTCCCCTTCAACCATATACATGTATATGGTATTTACTTAGTGAGAGCATGTGATTAAAGATAATGTTT
Organism: Lasiurus borealis; assembly: GCA_004026805.1. Taxonomy (NCBI): domain Eukaryota; kingdom Metazoa; phylum Chordata; class Mammalia; order Chiroptera; family Vespertilionidae; genus Lasiurus; species Lasiurus borealis. Next base: position 8,183 of record PVJN01027220.1, read on the forward strand.
TTTAAAAATTTTAATCGAATACTATTCAAAGGTTTGCATTACAATGTCTGGTTTTAATTGCTACCACAGTTGAGAAAGATACAGGCAGAACTTGCTAATTGATGGTACTGTTACTGGGCCCACAGACATACCAGAACCAATTCCTCGTTTTGCAGTTTTCTGGTTAACAGATGTGACTTGTGACACGGCCTGTGAGCAGTGGGACTGGAAGAGCTAACATGGTGCTGTGCAAAGTGAGGATACCTGCACTTCACAAAGCAGTTCCAGAGAGAAGGCATCCATAGTTGGCTATATTTATTCAGTATGTTTAATTACAGTCCCATTCACCAGTTTTATAAAGGTTATTTTTTAGATATGTCTAGATAATTTCCACTTACTCTGATGTCTATAGCTGTTCCTACAACTATTTGGCATTTTAATAATTTTAAGTTAAAATAAAAACCTGAACAAGATAGATCATTGTTTACCAATATTTACGTGTAGTAAAAAATGAATTTTTGTAAAAGACACTTTCAGCCCTGGCTGGTTTGGCTCAATGGATCGAGTGTTGGCCTGTGGACTGGGGGGTCCCAGCTTTGATTCTGGTCGGGGGCGTGTGCCTTGGTTTCGGGCACACCCCCAGTGAAGGATGTGCAGGAGGCAGCTGATTAATGTTTCTCTCTCATCAATGTTTCTGGCTCTTTGTCCCTCTCCCTTCCTCTCTGTAGAAAGTCAATATAATATGTATTTTTTTTAAAAGACACTTTCAGCATTTTCAGGACAAATTTTTTTTAAATGATGGAAATAGTTCTAAATATTTTCAAAATGATCTTCCATAGCACAAAATGTTTTTGAAAAATAATTACAATCTCTGTAATAGTGTCAACAATAAGAATAAAATTAAAAAAGGTATTACTTCTTTACTCATTACTCATCATTAAAATGGATGTTGAAATAGCAGGTTATGTGTGTGTGTTTTCAAGTAAAAACTCCTACCTAGTATTCATAGCTACAGAAAAGTTCAGGATGTTTAAAAATACTTAATTCATCGTTATGTTCCCCAACTCTCCTAAGAATTTTGCCATATATTACCAAGGAACCTCTGCAGGAAAACAGATTTTCCTGCCTCCCCCCCATCACTTTACAGATTACAAAGATTCTATTATACAAAATAATGTCACTCCCAATAAATGTAAAGTGTAATAATATGCTGCACTATTCCAAAGGTAGAAGCAAGCACACTTTTGCCAACCCCCCAATCTTTTCTTGGGCTATTGAACAGATACCTGAAATGAGGATGTCAGTGTCAATGCACATATTATCTAAATAAAGATTAATTTATTTTGATAAGAAATATGAATCGAAGTTGTTTTTTTCCTACTCTACAATGGGTAGCACAGTACATCCATTTTACACACCTCTGACTGATGGAACTGAGTCCACACTCCCTTCTGTTCTTCCACAATGAGGTCCCAACCTACTTCTCCAGCTTCAAGTACTTTTCTAAAACTCAGCTCCAGCCAAACCAGTTCATTCACTGTCATCTAAAACTGCCTTGAACTTTCCCATCCTTGAGTACTGATAGAAGTCATTTCTTCCCACGATGCATGTATTTCAACTTACATCCTAACTAGCTAAACCATACGTATCCTTTAAAAATATTCAGCTTAAATCTCATGTCTTCTATAAAATGTTTCAAATCACTACAATCATTCCCATCTCTAAATTCATACATTCAGTCAACAATAAAGTCAATAAATATAAATGGAACATCTGCCATATGTGTTAAGAACCGAGAATATCATAACTAACAAACACATGACATATATTAAGTTTTTCTCAGACATCTATATTTCAACCAACTGTATCAGAATAACCATCAGAGTTTTAAAAATACAAAATCTCTGATGACCACTTCAGGTCAATGAATAAAAACACTCAAATAATGCCCTAACCGGTTTGACTCAGTGGATAGAGCATCGGCCTGCGGACTGAAGGTCCCAGGTTCAATTCTGGTCAAGGGCATGTACCTTGGTTGCGGGCACATCCACAGTAGGAGGTATGCAAGAGGCAGCTGATTGATGTTTCTCTCCCATCGATGTTTCTAGCTCTCTATCCCTCTTCCTTCCTCTCTGTAACAAATCAATAAAGTATATATTTTTAAAAATACTCAAATAAGGATATGGATACTGGACAAAATTTGCAAAGAAATAACAATTAAACAAGAATGAAAGGATCACGAGAGGTAACAAATGTCTTCCTTAGGTTTTACAGAGCTCCAATACATTTATTTTTCCATTATGCTGTTAACACTTCCATCATAAAGTATTAAAAAATAGGAAGATATATTCTATGTAATAAAACCCTAATATGCTAAGTGTCTGGTCATCCGTTCAAGCAATCAAAGCGTAACATGCTAATGATATGCTAAGGCTGCTCAACCACTCGTTCTGACATGCACTGACAACCACGGGGCATATAGTTGACCGGTCAACCATTCGCTATGACATGCAGGGACCACCAGGGGATAGACGCTCCAAACACTAGGTTAGCCTGCTGTTGGGGTCCGGCCTGAGTAAGACGGGACACACCCTGGAGCCCTTCCCCAGTCCCTCCTGACTGGCCAACCTCCTGTGTCCCTCCCCGGCTGGATTGTGTACCAGGCCTCTAGCAGAAAATAAGAACTTTAACAACAAGATCAGATAACTACCTCCTAACACTGAGATTCCAGGACCAGCCTGTCATTCACTCACTCTTGCATTTAGATGCCTAAAATGCACTCAAAATGGCAAGAGTGAATACTAGCATAGGCTACTTGTGAGAAAGGCAAAACTAGAGAGGAAGATGAAACCGGATTCAAGAGGTAGAGACCATGTCAAATCCAAGTGACATCACCTAATGCACATCAGAAACATTCCTGTCTTGTTCTTTAACCTGTAAGTATCTTGCGAATAGATATTTCCTTCTTAGCAATGCTCATATAGATACTGGATAGGCTCTATTTCATTATTCAATCAAAATAATGAAATACTGTTCCAATCTCATTTTCCTTCCCTTCTCCCTTACTCAAACTCTGATGACATAACTCCCCAAGTTCATTTTTGCCTTAAGGCCTTTAAACTTATTATCTTCACTTACAATAAATAGTCTGTTGACATTTGGTTGGTCCCTTGCCACTTAGATATCATGAACAATAATATAATTCATAAACAGCCAGCATGTTCATGGGGTAGAAGCCCAGGACGGATAAATAAAACTCATTCATTTCATTAACCATTTCCAATTCCAGGAGTTGTTCATAAAACTGACGGCTTTGTTTTCACCCTTCTCTCTTCCTACATCCAGATGTACCCTGTTTCCCCGAAAGTAAGACATGCCCGGAAAATAAGACCTACTTCCAGTTTTGCCTCTCGCTGTACTATAAGGCACCCTCCCGAAAATAAGACCTCCCTGAACATAAGGCCTCCCTGGACTATAAGGCCCCCCCGAAGCTACCGAAAGGCGTCTGACTCTTGATTTAAAGAGACCAGAACAGCGCCGGCTGCGCTGCGGCCCATCAGTGAGCTGGTTTGTGATGACAACGACTACCGTACCGTAGACAGGTAATACATTTCCTTTTTTCTTTTCTTTTTTTGTTCAACAATAAATGTGTACCTATTCTTCTTCATGGAAAAAAAAAAAATAAGACATCCCCTGAAAATAAGACCTTGCGCATCTTTGGGAGCAAAAACTAATATAAGACACTGTCTTGTTTTCGGGGAAACAGGGTAGGTACCCCTGAAAATAAGACCTAGCACACCTTTGGGAGCAAAAATTAATTAATATAAGACACTGTCTTATTTTCGGGGAAACAGGGTAGGTACCCCTGAAAATAAGACCTAGCACACCTTTGGGAGCAAAAATTAATTAATATAAGACACTGTCTTGTTTTCAGGGAAACAGGGTAGGTACCCCTAAAAATTAAGACCTAGCGCACCTTTGGGGGCAAAAATTAATTAATATAAGACACTGTCTTACTTTCGGGCCAACAGGGCAGGTAATTTTAAGTAACAAAGTAGCCAGAAGTTAAGAGCAGCACTAAGGTCTGAAGAAGACAGTTTAATTGCTAAATCCTTCAGTCCACGACTGTGGCTCTCAGCCCAGCTGCGCTTTTCCCGCCGCCGGAACCCGGGAACCTGGGAACCACCTGAGAGCGGCACCGGGAAGGGGGGGGGGACGGGGACGGGGAGGAGCCGGGCGGAAGCGCTCTGCAGGTGGCTTAACTTTCACCACCACAGACCAACTCTTTAAAAAAGCGCTTCCAGGGAGTTATCTGCTACCAAGTCCGCCAGCCCGACCTGTAGAAAGTTCACTTCGGCGAGAGCGGGGCAGGGAGAGAGAGAGAGACCACCGCGGCGGGTCCCCGCCCGCCCCGCTCCGCTCCCTGCGACCCGGCCTCACCTCTCTGCAGGTCCAACTTGGTTTCGCGGACGTAGTTGTCCGGGTTCCGGCTCAGCATCTTCACCTTCATCTTGGCCGCCGGGCGCTCGCCCCACTCCACGAGCCTCCCCTCCCGCTCTGGGTTCCGGGTGCCGCCCCCTCCCCTAGCACATGCCACTTCCGCTTCTTTTCGACGACTTCCTGTCACGTGCCTCTCGCGGCTCCGCCTCCGCCCCCGCCTCCGCCTCCTGGGCTGGGCCTTGCGGCGCTCCGTAGCCGCCCCCTGAGGTTATAGGCAGGGGCCGCGCCGTGGTGCGCGGAGGGCGGCGTCCTTCCGCCCCAACTGGCGGCCGCTGTGGGCGAGGCTGGGCGGGGACTCCCTCCCGAGGCGACGCCCCACCTCCTCCGGCGCGCGCTCTCCTCCCTCCTCCCCCCGCTCCGGCCCGACTCGCGGCCGCGCCCCGGTCATGCCCCTTCGGCCGCCGCCTGGTTCCTGGGCTTCGTGCGTCCGCGCCCGCGCCCGCGCGCCGGTCCCGGAAGTGGGCTAGCACGCCGCCGCGGCTCCCGCTGCTGGGGGAGGGGAGGGGAGGAGGGACCCGCCGTCACCGTGGCGACCGCGGCCTCTCGTCCCACCTCGGCGGCCCTGGGCGCCGTGATCCCCACGGGCGCCGAGCCAATGACGGGCCCGGACCCGGCGGCGGCGGCGGCGGCGGCGGCGCCCGGCTCGTCGGTGCTGAGCACGGTGTTCCGCCACGTCCGGTACGAGAACCTGGTGGCGGGCGTGAGCGGCGGCGTCCTGTCCAACCTGGCGCTGCACCCGCTGGACCTGGTGAAGATACGCTTCGCCGGTAAGAACCCGCGCCGCCGCCGCCCCCGCCGCCGGGTGGGAAACAGGTGCAGGAGGAGGAGGCCCGGGTCTCCCCGGCTCCTTCCTGGCTCCTTCCTAAGAGGCTGAGCGTTCAAGTGGCTCGCAAGTCCCGGGCTCAACGGGAACTACTAGATGGGAAGCAGGGAGCCTGGTACAGAGACCTCTATCTGGCCGCCCTCGCCGGGGTCCCCCGAGAGGCGGGTATTGGGGGAGCATAGGAAGGAAAGTCCAGAGGAAAAGTCCCCACTTGGTGTATGTACCACGTGGGACCCAGGGCCTGACTTGCAAAATGAAGGGGTTGTCACGTGATGGGCATAGCCCTCTGCACGGGCAAAACCTTCAAGGGGGAGTGGGGGGGAGGTACTTTGACAGCACAGGGCGGCCACGTGTTGGGGAGCCCCCCCGGCTCGGAGGGAAATGCACGTGCGTGGTGTGCACTGGAAGGTAAGTTTGAGCAGGCGTGGTGGTGCAGGGGCCACAGGATAGGTAAGGCACGGGTAGGTGGAAGGCAAGTGCTTTTTTTCTGAATCCTCAGCGGGAGGATGTGTTTGTTGGTTTTCGACAGAGAGCAGCGGTTCTCAACCTCTGGGGTTGCGACCCCTTTGGGGGGTCGCCGCCTAAGACCATGGGAAAATGCAGATATTTGCATCACGATGCATCACAGTAGCAACATTTCATGGTTGGGGGTCACCGCCCCATGAGGAACTGTATGCAAGGGTCGCGGCCTTAGGGAAGGTTGAGAACCACTGATGGGAAGGGAGAGGAGGAAACATCAGTGTGAGAGAGGGAATCGGAGGGTTTTTCTCCCACCTAATTTAGAGGAAAAGGGGAGGCCTGCGGGGAGTGCGGGGAGAGGTCATAGCCTGCACCCAGGAGTCATTAGGTGCAGGACGGCAGTGCTGTATTTCGAGGGGGTTTCTGGTTAGGATGACATACCCAGCATCCGGCCCGGCTTTCCCCTGCCACTGTGGTTGTGGAGGTGTTCCCTCTCCGAGAGGGGCTGAGTCACAAGGAACAGCAACCGCCTGGAATGATTGGAATCCAGAGTCCAGTGACTAGGGAATTACCATCCCTTCCCCTGCCATGCAAGAAATTGACAGGAGGGGAGATGCTAACAGGAGGGGGTCAGTGCTTCAGGTTTTCATCCTAAAAGTGAAGGTCTCTAGGTATAACGGGATTTCCTGGTGTGTGCAGTCCTGGAAATCTTGAAGAAATTTGTCCCAAACGCGGGTGCAGATGAGAGGGCACTTGTTCTTTGGTTACATTTTTGGGTGATTCTGGAGGGCAGTTTTGAAGGTCCTGTAACGTAAGAGTCGTAAAACTCTCCTGCCTTTGCCCTAACCGGTTTGGCTCAGTGGATAGAGCGTGGGCCTGCGGACTGAAGGGTCCCAGGTTCGATTCTGGTCCAGGGCATGTACCTTGGTCGCCAGCACATCCCCAGTAGGGGGTGTGCAGGAGGCAGCTGATCCATGTCTCTCTCTCATCGATGTTTCTAGCTCTCTATCCCTCTGTCTCCCTCTCTGTAACAAATTAATAAAATACTTAAAAAAAAACACACAAAAAAACTCTCCTGCCCTGGTTTCCATAAACCTTCACGAGAATAGTTAGAAGGTAGTTCAGGGTCCCAGCAGGGGCAGAAAAGGGATCCCTGGGCATTATGTTAGGACCAGAGGCCCGATGCACGAAAATCGTGCAAAGGTAGGCCTTCCTTCCCCCAGCACCTGGCACCCAGGCTTCCCTCCGCTGCTGGCAGGCCCCGCCCCTGCCCGAATCTGCCTTGGCCTGGCGCTGTCCATCTTCGCCACTAGCTCCCTCTCCCCTCCAATGATCGCCCCATCAGCCAGTGGCCTGGGCCTCCCTCTGTGAGGTAACCATGGCAATGGCGGGGCACCCTCACCAATTGCATCCCACCCACCTTGGCTGGCCTGGCACCAGTGCATGTCATAGTGTGGTCATCCGGCAATCATTCTGCTATTTCACCATTCAGTCGATTTGCATATTAACTGAATTATTAATTATAGACGACTAGAGGCCTGGTGCACAAAAATTCGTGCGCGGGGGTGGGGTCCCTTAACCCAGCCTGCACCCTCTCACAGTCCAGGAGCCCTCGAGATCTTCTACTGACAGCTTAGGCTCATGGGGAGCAGGCCTAAGCCAAAGTCTGCCCTCCCTCTGCAGGAGGCACCCAGGCCGATCAGAGGAAGGTGCATGCCACCGCCATGAGGCCACCACTACTACAGCCACCCCCATCACCCCACCGCTGCTACGGTGGCCCGCGGCCCTTATAACTGCCAGAACTTTGTCGGGAAGGACATTTGGCTGTCTGGCCTAATTAGCATATTATGCTTTTATTATTATAGATTATAGCAACACTCCGAGAAAGACAGAATAAGAACTACTAAGAAGGTGAAGGGAGTGATTTAAGCAGAGATACCAGAACTAGAATGAGGAGGAGCTCCTCTGGTGAATTTTATCTGTTTTGTTGGGTGCCCTTGTCTCATCCGAGAGATTTTTTTTTCATTTTTTTAAATTAATGTATTACATATGTACATATCTTCCCATTGCCCCCCCCACCCCACTCCCATACATGCCCTCACCCCCCAGTGTCTTGTGTCCATCGGTTATGCTTATATGCATGCACACAAGTCCTTCAGTTGATCTCTTATCTCTCCCTACCTCTCCTTAACCTTCCTGCCGTAATTTGACAGTCTGTTTGATGCTTTATTGCCTCTGTATCTTATCTTTTTGTTCATCAGTTTATAATGTTCTTTATTATCCGTAAATGAGTGACATCATGTGGTATTTTTCTTTCACTGACTGGCTTATTTCACTAAGCATAAGACTCTAGTTCCATCCAGGTTGTGCAAATGGTAAGAACTTCTTTTTTATGGCAGCACAGAATTCCATTGTGTAGATGTGACATAGTTTTCTGATTCAGTCATCTGCTGACAGCCACCCAGGCTGTTTCCAAATCTTAGCTATTATAAAATGTGCTGCTATGAACATAGGGGTGCATATATCCTTTCTGATTGGTGTTTCTAGTTTCCTGGGATATATTCCTAGGAGTGGAATCACTGGGTCAACTGGAAGTTTTATTTTTATTTTTTTGAGGAAACTCATACTGTTCTCCACAGTGGCTGCACCAGTCTGCATTCCCACCAGCAGTGCACGAGGGTTCCTTTTTCTCCGCATCCTCGCCAACACTTGTCGTTTGTTGATTTGTTGGTGATAGCCGTTCTGACAAGTGTGAGATGGTATCGCATTTTTGATTTGCATCTCTCAGATAATTAGTGACTTTGAGCATGTTTTCATGTGTCTCTTGGCCTTCCTTCTGTCTTCTTTTGATAAGATTTTATTTAGGCCCGTTGCTCATTTTTTTTAATTGGATCATTTATCTTCTTTTTATTAAGTTGTATAAATTGCCTGTAGATGTTAGAGATTAAGTCTTTATCAGTGATTACATTTGCAAATGTGTTCTCCCATACAGTGAGCTTTCTTGTTGTTTCATCCGAGAGATTTTGATCATTGGCTCTCCTGTGCTTGTGCAGGTTCTGGAGTGTGTGCTCTTTCAGGGTCGTGGTCACCACTAGGGCTCAGTGGGTAGAGTATCGGCCTGTGGACTGAAGGATCCCTGGTTTGATTCCCATCCAAGGCACATGCCTGGGTTGTAGGCCTGATCCCCAGTAGGGGGTGTGCAGGAGGCAGCTGATCTGTGATTCTTTCTCATCATTGTTTCTCTCTCCCTTCCTCTCTGAAATCAATAAAAATATATTTTTAAAGGTACAGAGATTGCTGATAGCCACGTGTATCTGTATCTGCAGCGGTTCCCATCTAGAAGGACTAATATTTTGAAAGTGGGGCAGGAAGTAAGGAGCCATTCTATGAAGGAAAAATCAGTGAAAATTGTGGAGTATTATCCTGTGGAGAAAACTCACAGTGGCATGTAATTCCCACAGAGTATATGATGCATGCACAAATAAATTATAACATTCATTGAGCAATTTAGTAGGAGCAAGACGGTGAACTGTGCATTATCTCATTGACTGCTCTGGACAACCCTGTGAATTTATTTTCCACATTTTACCGATGAGGATAATAAAAGTTGACCAAGTTGCCCAAGCCACCAGTTTGTAAAGATGGAGCTGGGATTTGAACCCAGGCAGTGTAATCTCAAACCACTCACCAGGCTACTACATCTAGGAATCCCTGGCACACAGTGGCTTGTACATGAAGAAAAGAATTTTGGATTTGGCTAGGGGCGCTGGCCTATCTGTCTTGGTGTCTACAGCAAATTTTTTGTCTAGGAACAGAAGAAATGTCAGTGGAGATAATGATTGGTTTGCCTAGTAAGTTTAATAGTGTGTGATAAGCACTTGCCTGAGGAAAGGGAACTCTTGGTATCTAAGAAGATTGGTAATCTTGATGAAATGGGGAGAATAATAGGAGACCAGTAGGGCTGGGGTGACAGATAAGGCCATTGAAATTGGGTGGAAAAACAAAATTAAAGATCTAGAAGACATAGCAGGGCTTTGTAGTAATAAAGCCCACAGTATATGATATGATGATAGAATGGGCGAAATTTGGGCAAAATGGATAAGTGAAATCAAAATAGTTGGTTGGCCATCAACATTAATACTGTAGTTTTTATGCTTTTGTAAAACTAAACCCTTATAATAAAATTATACTATCTAGTGACAGGGGGTGTTAGTCTTGAATGTACCATTAAGTTAAATATGGACAATTTCTGTGAGTCAAATGCGAGTTAAAATTCAAAGATGTCCAGAGTAGTAGAAAAATTAGAAATTATTTCACATAGGAAATGACTAGAGGAGCTAGTTTAGCTTGGTGGGAGCAGGGGAGTGGAGGAGAGTCTGATGTATTTAGAAAAATGTCATGTGGGAAAGGGAGCTGCCTTATTATATGTTGATCTAAAGGGCAGATCAGAAGTTGGATAGAAATTACAGGGAAGCGGATTTTGGCCTGGCAAATTGGTGGTGCTCAGAAATTAAAGTGGTTCAGGGGCTGGATGATAGAGGTTAGAAGATATTTTTGTGTTGGGTGGGACACAGGGTAAGGTGATTCTTGAGACCTCCTCTAACTTTATGATATACATTTGTCCCTCAGTATCTGCAGGGGATTAGCAGGGGATTCGTCCCAGACTCTCCCACCCCCCAACCCCACTCCATGGATACCAAAATCTCCAGATACTCAAGTCCCTTATATAAAATGATGTCGTATTTGCATATAACTTATGCACAGCCTCCTTAAATCCTCTCTAGGTTACCAATAATACTAGTTATACTGTATAGTTTAAGGAATAATGACAAGAAAAAATTCTGCAATTTCAGTACAGATGCAACCATCATAGACTTATTCACATAGGACACTATTATTTTTCTCATTATATAAGTGAGAAAACTCAGTGACAGAGTTATCAAATAACTTACTCAGCGTCACACAGTAAGTGTTAGAATTGGGATTCAAACCCAGTAAGCCTGATTCCATAGCACATGCTGTTAGTTAGAAACGATAAGTAGGGTAGTTTGGTATAGCTAAAGGGTAAAATGCTAAAGGTGGGAATGAAGATGATTCCGGAAAGTTAATTGACACATCTTTTATGCCATGAAAAATGGAAGTCAGATCTGGGGTTAGGAATAGATCTGGACTAGAGATGTAGAAACTAGCACAGGGACAGCATTTGAAGCTCCTTAGTAGTTGAGAGACTATCCCTGTTGAGTGGAAAGGCTGCTGATAGAAATCAGCATTTGAAAGATGGGCAGAAGATATGGAGGCAAAAGAAATATAGTGGCCAAAAAAAGAAATAAGGAAATAAGAGGAAAAGCAGGAGGTGTAGTGTGAAACTAGACTAAAGCAGTATTATAGGAGGTAAAACAATGACAGGTGCAGCTGAATGGGTTAGTGAGTTTATTTTTTGAGTAATGTTTTTGATCATTTGAAAACTTTATCTTGGATATCTCTACAAAGCTTGTGTTGAAACCTATTTACTTAAGAGACTTCTTGATTATTTAAGAGCTGCAACTCCAACACTTTCTACAGTATTATTTGAATGCTCAGTATGCCATCAATAAAAACATGAATAAATTTAACAAATGTGTTTTTTAAAATATTAAATAATTCTGGAAAATAATTTCCACTCCCTAAATATATTTTTCTTTTGAATTTATCTCCTTTATATGAATGTGTGACATCTATGTTTGTATGTGATTCAGAACTTGAACTTTGCTCTCACCTGACTTTGTGCCTCTTTTACTGCAGTAAGTGATGGATTGGAACTGAGACCGAAATACAAAGGAATTGTGCATTGCTTGACTACCATTTGGAAACATGATGGATTACGGGGACTTTACCAAGGAGTCACCCCAAATGTCTGGGGTGCAGGCTTATCCTGGGGACTCTACTTTTTCTTGTGAGTAGATCTATATCAGTTAATAAAGCAAGATGAGTCATTTAATCCGTTTCTCTGAATTAGAAGGGTCAGAAAGAGCAGAATGGCTTGTTTCATTCTCTGTTAGCTCTAACTAACGGACGCATTTGGTCTGGAAGAAAGTTTTTAATGGGAAGAAGGCAAAGAGATGAAATGGAGAAACACTCTTACAGAGGCCATTTCTGGGAGAAGAATTCAGGAAAATGACTTACCTAAATACATTATGGTTCATAATGAAGTTGGAAGAGCAGAAGAGAACAGATCTTGGCACTCCTGTAAGAACATGTAGTACAGGAAAATCCCGGCTAAAAACAGAAAGCAAAAGTCAGTGCTTAGCCGAAAGAGTTTGAGGCATGTTCCTTCTTACCCTTATTTGACCTCCTTCACCATCTTCCCAGCTCATCCGTTTCCTTTATCCTTAACCTGTAAGATGTCGTCATATTTGAAAGAACTGCTGTTGCATGCTTCCTGAAGAAGCCACGGGAAGCACCTGTGGCAGGCACAGCCTGTGGGGTGTACGAAAGCGTGGCCACAAAGCATCATCTCCCTGCAATGGAGGAGCATGTGCTGCTTTAGTGAAAGCAAAGTAAAATTCAGCTTTAGTATTGTTAAATTTTTTTATCTTCAGTTCTAAGGCATACTTCAAAGAGTGAAACTGCATGTATAAAATTCATGCTATTAGGGATTTCGAAGTTCTCCAAAGAGAGTTTCTAAGAACAAGCCACATAAGGTTTATCTGTTGAAACAGTATACTTGTTTCCTAGTAGAATGGTATTTTGTTAACCCTTGGAGAGATTTATTTCACTGAAATCTTTTTTCAAAAGGAAGTGGAAATCGGAGTTAGAGAAAATAGGATAACTTGACTCCCCTGCTCAGGAACACGTTAGTGGTTTTCTGTTTTCTGCCAAATAAAGCCCAAATGCCAGCTTGCCACTCACGTGTGGCTCAGTTTTCCTGTCTTCCCGGGCACCTTATTGTGACTTTTGCTCATGCTTGTCTGTTTCCCTGTGTGACTATACCTGTCTCCATACTCAGCCAATGCCACTTTCTACACAAAGCTTTCTGTGACCTCAGCAATAGTTTCTCAATCTCTTATGATACGAGCCTGTGTTATCTTTTATTATGATTATTTATGTGCTGCTGCCTATGGTCCTTGTTAGTCTGGAAGGATCCATTAAGAGTTTATCTTTTTATTCTACTAGACTTGCCAACAGTAGTACCTGAACATAGATGTTTAGCACATATTTTTTAGGCACCTGTTTTGGTCTCTTTTGCCTCGTCTACCCAATCACTGTACCACCTCTGCCCCTTCCCCCCCTCATAGTTTTCCCTGTCATTTTTATTCATTGAAAAATCTTATCATTAAAATATTTTATTGCTACTCATATATATCTGGGGAAAGGAGAGGCATAGTCTTAATAGTAAACCATTCCAGTAAATTCATTCTTGAAAAAGGTCTCAATTTGTGACTGCATTATACATTGACTTAGTTTTGATGCATTATTGTTAAGTTACATGCCAGTTTATTTTATTATGATGATTTTGTTGCTGTTAATCCTCACCTAAGAATGTTTTTTTCCATTTATTTCTAGCAGAGTGGAAGGGAGTGGGAGAGACAGAAAGAAACATCCATATGAGAGAGACACATCAATTGGTTGCCTCTCACAAGGCGCCGGGATGGAGCCTGCAACCGAGGTACATACTTTTGACTAGAATCGAACCCAGGACCCTTCAGTTCATCGGCCAATGCTCCAACCACTGAGCAAACTGACTAGGGCCAACACCGCTTTAAAACAGACTTTGCTGCTTTTTGACACCTACTGAAATATTTATTAATGTTTTATATTTTATTCTTTTAGTTACAATGCCATCAAATCATACAAGACAGAAGGAAGAGCTGAAAGGTTAGAGGCAACAGAATACCTTGTCTCAGCTGCCGAAGCAGGTAAGACAGTATGAAATTTAAAATGTCGTATTTTTACTATTATTTGCCTTTTTACCTTTGAACATCAGAGTTTAAATGTGCTTATCTAACTATACTAATCAGTGAATACATGAATTTTCTTAAAAAGCAGGTATTTTTATTGACTACTCTGGATAGATTTCAAAGGTTTTACTTGTCACAGGGTAGTAATATTTAGAAAAAGTATAAATTTCTAATAGTTTAAAATGATTCGATACAGTGTTGCTTCGATTAAAGTATAATTTCAATTTTCAAATTATATAATTTAGTAGCCTTGTTTAATTGCCTCACGTGTGTATAATACCTGTAAGCTGAAATCATATTCTAATTTGCTTTTAGGAGCCATGACTCTCTGCATTACAAACCCATTATGGGTAACAAAAACTCGCCTTATGTTACAGTACGAAAGTGTTAACATCCAACAGCGGCGATATCAAGGAATGTTTGATACACTTGTGAAAATATATAAGGCTGAAGGTGTGCGTGGCTTGTATAAGGTAATGAGTTGTTATCAATACATTTGTAATAATTGTAATAATTTCCCTTGCCTCTGTTGTCCCCGTTCTGAATGAGCTGTAGTCAGTTCTAAAAAGAAGCCAAACTTAGGCACAAAACAATTTAATGGGAAGTGAAATATAGTTTACAGTATTGGAATGGTACTTTCAGCTGTGTGTCTCCATAAGATGTAATATCATAACATGAGTGGGTGTGAGAATGAGAACTGCCTAGACTTTGTCAAGTAACCATTTCACATAAGTCACACATTGAGGTCACCCATTCCTTACTGCCCTCCCTGGAAGCTGTGGTGTTATGGGAATTTGCTTAGTTTAGCTTTTTTGTTGTTTTTTGTTTGTTTATTTTAGGGGTTTGTTCCTGGACTCTTTGGAACATCACATGGTGCCCTTCAGTTTATGACATATGAATTGTTGAAGTTGAAATACAATCAGCATATCAATAGATTACCAGAAGCCCAGTTGGTAAGATGATTCCTGGGAAAGTGTATTTTTTATTTTTATGGGCATATAATAGATGGAAATGTTGTCATGTTTACTTTGGAAGTATTATTGATGATGAGTACTAACTCTGCCACTAATTTAACTTTTATTTTTTATTTTTAATCTTTATTGTTCAGATTACTACAGTTGTTCCTCTTTTTCCTCCTATAGCTCCCTTCCACCCAGTTCCCATTCACCCTCTGCCTTTACCCCCTCACATTGTCCTCATCCGTAGGTGTATGATTTTTGTCCAGTCTCTTCCCGCACCCCCTACATTCCTTTCCCCCTGAGAATTGTCAGTCCACTCCCTTTCTATGTCCCTGATTCTATTATATTCACCAGATGATTCTGTTCATCAGATTTTTTATTTACTTGATTTTTAGATTCACTTGTTGATAGATATGTATTTGTTGTTCATAATTTTTTATCTTTACCTTTTTTTTCTTCTTCCTCTTCTTAAAGAGGCATTTCATATAATTCTGGTTTGGTGGTGATGAACTCCTTTAGCTTTTCTTTTTTATCTGTGAAGCTTTTTATCTGACCCTCAATTCTGAATTAACTTTGCTGGGTAGAGTAATCTTGATTGTAGGTTCTTGCTATTCATCACTTTGAATATTTCTTGCCACTCCCTTCCGACCTGCATAGTTTCTGTTGAGAAATCAGCTGACAGTCATATGGGTACTCCCTTGTAGGTAACTGTTTTTCTCTTGCTGCTTTTAATATTCTCTTTGTCTTTTGCTCTTGGCATTTTAAGTATGATGTGTCTTGGTGTGGTCCTCTTTGGATTCCTTTTGTTTGAGGTTCTGTGGGCTTCCTGGACTTGTAAGTCTATTTCTTTCACCAGGTGGGGGAAGTTTTCAGTCATTATTTCTTCAAAGAGGCTTTCAATATCTTGCCCTCTCTCTTCTTCTAGCATCCCCATAATTCGGATGTTGGTATGCTTGAAGTTGTCCCTGAATCTCCTTACATTATCTTCACATTTTTGGATTCTTTTTTCTTTTTACTTTTCCAGTTGGGTGTTTTTGTTTCTTCATATTTCAAATCTTTGACTTGATCCTTGTGATCCTCTAGTCTGCTGATGGATCTCTGTATATTATTCTTTATTTCAGTCAGTATATGCTTAATTTCTAGTTGTTCCTTTTTCATATCTTAGAGGGTCTCACTAAATTTATTGGAAGTTCCTAGAAAATTCTTGTAAAACCTTATAACCGTGGTTTTGAATTCTATATCCAGTTTACTTTCCTCCATTTCTGTCATTTGTGACCTATTTCTTTGTCTCCACACTTTGGCTGCTTTCCTGTGTTGATAAAGTGGCTTTGTGTGCTAGGTGTCCTATAGGGCCCCATGGCTCAACCTCCCCAGTTACCTGAGGTGGACACTCTTGGTGCACCCCTTTGTGGGCTCTGTGCAGTCTTATTGTAGTTAAGACTTGATTGTTGTTGGTATCACTGGGAGGAATTAACCTCCAGGCCAATTGGCTGTGAGGATCAGCTGTGTTTATGATGGGAGACCCTCTGTGCTGGAGACACCCTTATGGGGCAAGATTTGCTTCAGTGGGGCTTTGGTGCTCACTGAGTCTGCCCCTTGAGTGTGTCCCTTATGGATCTGAGGAGTTGTAATCTGGATGATCCTACTCTGACCACTGGGAGATCCAAGGAGGTGCAAATTTAGCCTCTGCCTGAGGCCACCCAGCAGGAGCTACGGAGAGATCTGCACATTCCTCTTCTTTGTTTGGGGTTTGAAAGTGCCCAGATGAGGCCCAGTTGTGAAGCAGTGCAAGCTGCTGTTGGGGGGTTGGGCCTTCTTTGGGTGGATCTGGGGCTCTCTGACCCAGCTGAGGTTTGTTAAGTAATTTTAGATTGCAAAGGGCAGGCCATTTATATGCAAAAGCTTCCTGCACAGCTTGGGTGGGGTGGGTCTCAGCGAATCAACAGGTCGAAGCAAACTGCTATGGCTTCCCTTCAGCTCTGCCCTAAGAAGTCCCGGGGACTCAGTGTCCCATGGTAATCACTGCAAGTATCTCAAAGAGAAAGCCGCCCTCGAGTTCCACCCGATGCCAGCCAGTCTAGTTTCTCCCCATATGAGATGAGTCTCACCCAGAACTGGAGTTCAGAGCAGTCGGGAGCTTATGTTTCCCTCCCAATTGAAAAAGACAGCCATGTACTCAGTTGCCAGCCCTCTCCACGGTCGCTTCCATACCTCTGCACTTTACTTCCGCAGCTCCTCTGAGTCTCAGTGTGCTTTTCTCTTTCCTTCTAGTTGTAGAATTTCTACTCAGCCAGCCTTCCTGTCGTTCTGGATGATGTCCAATTTGTCTTTTAGTTGTAGTTTTGAAGTGATTGTGTAAAGCAGCAATTTCACGTGTTTACCTATGCCGTCATCTTGGTTTCTCTCTAATTTAACTTTTAGTTAAATATTTTATAGGCTAATGACACACAATGTTAAATATAGAATCCCTTAGTCCTAGCCAGTTTGGCCTGTTGGATAGAGTGTCAGCCATGGACTGAAGGGTCCCAGGTTTGATTCAGGTGAAGGGCACATGCCCAGTTGTGGGCCCAATTCCTAGTAGGGGACATGCAGGATGCAGTTGGTCAATGATTCTGTCATCATTGATGTTTCTCTCTCTCTCTCTCTCTCCCTAAAAGCAGTAAAAACCAATATTGAAAAAAACAGAAACCCTTAATTGCTCAAAACTTGTGTTAAGAGGGGCAATAGTATTTTTCACTTCAGATCTACTTAAATGTTTATTTTCCTGTGTAGTTTGTATGTTTATATTCTTAAAGAAATCCTGTCTAAAGAAAGACTTGTTTTGTGTTGTCACTTTAGAGCACAGTAGAATATATATCCGTTGCAGCACTATCCAAAATATTCGCTGTAGCAGCAACGTACCCATATCAAGTTGTGAGAGCTCGTCTTCAGGATCAGCACATGTCTTACAAGGGGGTGTTGGATGTTATCGCAAAGACGTGGAGGTGAGAGCATGGCTATCAAAATGGCTCCTAGGCGGTACCTTGCAATCAGACTGTCCAGCTGACAGTAGTTTTATAGCATCGGCCAGTGCGCTGTGGTGAGCACACGGCTGGTGGCCCCTGCTTCCCCACTTCCCATTTACTGCACACAGGAGCATGCATTTAATCTCTCTAAGCTTGATTTGTAAAATTAGAACATCTAGACTGACAAGGTGATGATAAAAATCAGATGAGATCTGTGAAAGTGTTTTGACAAATTAATAAAACAAAATTTAGATGTTGTAAAATATTCGAATGGCCTATATTCAAGGAAGTCTTAACAGACTTAGTTTAATACAATTAAGAAGGCCCCACACCTGCTATGGGCACCATAACTTTTGCAAATACCACAGGTCCTCGAATAACCTTGTTTCATTATAATGTCGATGAGATGCCACAGGACTTTAATTCTTGTTTATATCAATTAGCCTATTTATAAATCAACTGGAATCCAGATGTTTCAGCCCTTTAGCATATAAATTACTTACTGGAGTTGCAAAGAGATCAACTTATACTTGGTTTTGTGATATGTCATTTCACTTAAAGTCGCAGAACCTATTGATTTATTAAATGAGGGCTTATTGCACTGGTTTCCATGTATGGAAAAAATGCTTGTTCTTTGGCATGCAAATAGTTAGACTGTTATAGTAGACATCTGCGTATTCACCTTTACTTCTAAAAGGCCAGAGCAGAATATTTAACATGTTTAACTTAAGTTCAGTTTGGTAAATATTTATCAAGAATGTAAGTGACAAGATCCAAAGCCATATTCCTATTTTAGGCAAGAAGGACATAAAGTTTTATTTTGGTATATGCTATCTTTACTGTTGTCTTGCATTTATATAATATATGAGGTTTTTAATGCCTACATTAGATCAGTTAATACTCCTGCATGTTATACCTTTAAAGGCATTTGAAAGATGATTATCATTAAAACCCTTTTCAGTTAAGTTTTGAGTTGTCCCTGTCCTCTCTTCCTCAGTCAGCCCATAAAAAGAATGTAAGCCCCTACAAAAGGCTCATAAACTACATTAGTTCAGGGTGTTGAAAACATGGGCTTATATCGCTGAGGTGTGATTGCTGGCTCCATGCCCCATGTCCATTAGACTTTTGTATCTGCAGCCTAGCTATATCAGAAATTAAGCATTTTCTCTATTTTTCCCTCCAAAGGAAAGAAGGCATCGGTGGATTTTACAAAGGAATTGCTCCCAATTTGATTAGAGTGACTCCAGCCTGCTGTATTACCTTTGTGGTGTATGAAAATGTGTCACATTTTTTATTTGACCTTAGAGAAAAGAAGAAGTGAGCAAAATAAGATAAGTCCAGGATACCTGCCCAGGGCAGCAACATGCTTCTTTATGTTTGAAATGTAAAGCTCATAAACAAAATGAATCTGTAATCATCAGAAGTCAAAAAGCCACTAAATCTTTACAATGTTTTTCTGCTTTTGCCTTCCCCGTGTATGTGGGACTTGGCTACCTCTGCCTGAACTGTCTGCCATTATCACAACAGTAAAGCTGACATCAAATGGAGAGTTTCACAGATTTCTCCACTGTTCAAGTAGAAGCTGTTTTGCAGCATTTGCTAAATGGATTAAATGAATGTCCTTTTTCTGAACTCATTTGCCTGGATTAGCTTTCAAATTAACCTCTGTGATAGCAAGAAAATGGCTTCTTGTAAGAAAGCCATCACTGTTTCATGGGTAGATTAAACTTTGAGGCTTTGATGGGGAAAATATTGCCCAAATCCAGACCATTTCAGAATTGGGAAACTTTGGTGAGAAAAACAAAATTGTTGTACATGTAATTTAGTTTTAATTCAATTGGAAGATATGAACTAGAGAAATTTGAGAAGCTATGTACTTCTCCCAATTTGAGAAATATCTGACATCTGTTGTCATTCCATCATTGAGTTTATTTCCAGAGGCTCTTCTATAATTTAAAATGTAATCCTGGATCCCACTGTTTTTTTGGCATGGGTACCTACTGTATTTTAAATTTTATAAATCAACTGGAATTCAGATGCTTCAACCCTTTAGCATTGGTTATTTAAATTCAGGGTCAAGAACAAATTACATTAATGGTCATTATTGGTTTTACTTTATGAGTCATTGTAAATATATGTAAATATAAAGTTCTGCTCCAAAATTATGCCAGAGTAATGCTAATATTTTTATTTATCATAAATACCTATGACAGTTATTGCACTACCATCTCTTTGTTGTAAATAAAACACTGTGGTTTTGAAAGCATATTTAAATAGTTCTTTGAAAATAAGTCTATTTTTTTATATTTTGAAAATGGTATTGTTTTAAAAATAAAGGTAAAATGATAAGTACCTAGTTATATTTACTACAATTTCTTATAACATGCCCAGGAATACTTTATAAATTAAATGTGACGTATTTTTTCATACTATGACTATACTATAATTC
>PVJN01027221.1:0-28291 GCA_004026805.1 Lasiurus borealis
GAGAGGGCTGACTAGCAACCAGTGCTGTTTGCCACGCCCTACCAATTTCCTGAAATCCTTCCCTGCCCAATTTATAAACCCACCCAAACTTGAGCAGTGGCTTTTGCATATGAATGAATGGCCTGCCCTCTAGCAGCTTAACCTAACAAATTGCAACTGGGTCAGACAACTCTAAAACTTTCAAACTCCAAGCAAAGAGAAGAAATCTGCAAATCTCCTTGTAGCTCCTGCTGGGTGGCCTCAGACATTAGCTGACTTGCACCTCCTTGGAGATCCAGGAACCAGTGTACCTAGAGGTCAGTGTGAGATAACACCAGATTTCAAATCCTCACATACATAAGTGACACACTCAAGAGGTAGACTCGGCGAACACCAAAGCCCCACTGAAGCAAATACTGCCTCATAGGGGTGTCTTCAGCACAGCAGTCCTTCCATTAATAGACACAGCTAATTGTCACAGACATTTGGCCTGGAGGTCAGTTCCTCCCAATATCCCTAAATGTACCAGTATCAATCAAGGCTTAACTACAAGACTGTGTACCCAGCCCACAAAGGGGTGCACCAAGAGTGTCCACCTCAGGTGATTGGGGAGGAGGAACTACTGGGCCCTAAATGACAACTAGCACACAAAGCCACTCCATCAACCCAGGGAAGCAGCCAAAATGCAAAGACAAAGAAACATGTCACAAATGAAAGAAATAGAGGAAAGCAAACTACTAGACATAGAGTTCAAAACCACATTTCTAAGGTTACTCAAGAATCTTCTACAAACCACCAAAAATCTTAGTGAGACCTTCAAGGATCAAAATGAGAATGCCAGAAAAACAAAAAAAGGACCAGTCAGAAATTAAGCATACACTGTGTGAAATAAAGAATAATATACAGAAATCCAACAGCAGACTAGAGTACACCAATAATCAAACTAAATATCTGAAATACAAGGAAGGAAAAAAGTACCCCAACAGAAAAACAAAAAGTAAAAAGAATCTAAAAATGTGCAGATAGTGAACAATAAAGATTTATTTAAAAATTAAACTACCAAATAACATTCAAATATGGTTATACCAATTAAACTCTTACCAGCAATGCACAAGAGTTCTAGCTGGCTCACATTCTTGCTGAGACTTGCTCATTGTCAGTCTGTTTAATTTTAGGTATTCTAATGCCTGTGTAGTAATATCTAATCATGATTATAATATGCATTGCTGTAATGACTGGTGGTTTGGAGCTTGTTTTTATGTAATTATTGACAATTTATGTTTGAGAGGCAACAATACAAATTTATTGCGATTTTTTATTGAGGTATTTATATTATCTTGTGAATTATAAGAATGCTGCATAATTTTGTATACACTGAAAGCATTTTATCCTACTCTTTTGTCTGAACATTTATTTCCTAATGATATCATTTGGTGAGTACAGACTTTAATGAACTTTTTAAAAATCAATATTTTATTTTAGAATTGGTTTAGTGCTTTTATGTACTCTCTAAGAAACAATTGCCTACCCAGAATTCACTATGTTTTGCTTTAGAAGATTCATTGTTTTATTTTAATGTTTAGGTGCATGCTTGATCTTGAAAGCAGATTAGATTTATATTATTCCTGAAGATCTCTAGTTTTTACATTAATATTTATTGAATATACTTTTATCATTACATCACCTTGCTACCTTTGTCAAAATCAATTGGCTGTACATTTATGGGTTTATTTTTTAAATCTTTATGTTATCCTTTGATGAATATATATATATGTGTGTGTGTGTGTGTGTGTGTGTATGTGTGTGTGTGTGTAGAGTGGCTACAGTATTTGGAAAGGTTCAACCTGGGATTAAGAGGGCACAATCCTCTCATAGCAAAAGCCACATGCAAGTCCAATCACAATTAAAGCCAAAGGCTATATTTGTAAGCTTGAACCTATGGTCTGAACCTGTAGCTCCATGTGGTTGAGTGATATAGGCTGTGGGAGGGGCAGCAAGTAAACAAAGCTTGATCAGATGCATGTAACTAAGTAGCTTGGAAACCCAAGAGAACGTTGTAAACATCTTGTTCATGCCCTTACTTTGCCTCGTGGAATCTGGCTATAAAATAAAGACTTGGCTTATAGCCTGTGGCACTGTCGCTAGCTCTCCATCAGAGAAGACAGCATCCCACCTAGACCCAGCTTTCTTCTCTTCTCTGTCTTTTCTTGATCCTTCACTGCTCCCTCTCAGGCTCACTGGACCTGGCCATGTGGGCAGGGAGCATATGGTGCCCAAAGTGGGGCTGAGTATGGGGAACAGGGGCCTGAGTTCAGGTCCACCCATGGCCGTGCCGGCTCAGCACATATATATTCTTCTTGAATACTTTAGTTTTATTGTAAATCTTGATTTACATATACAGTGGTACCTCGAGATACGAGTTTAATTCATTCCGCAACCTTGAGGCATGGGAAACTATGAGCCGCTCGAGTCTCAGTAAACTGGTGGGTCATGTGCAGCTGGCCGATACGCATGATTACTCCTATCTCAAATGTTGCTCTTATTTCAAAGCAAAAATCACTCGCTCAACAGCTCGTATCTCAAAAACCTCGTATGTTAGGGCACTCGTATCTCGAGGTACCACTGTAAATTTAAATTTGACTCACATTTATTTCAATCTATACTTAAAATTAAGGGAAATTGGTATCTAAACTATACTGATTCAATCTTAGTTCAAAATATAACACTTAATTTTTTAAAAAATAAATCTTTATTTTGGAATAATTTTAGATATACAGAAAAGCTGCAAAAGTAGTACAAGAGAGTTCCAATACACCCCTCACTCAGTTTCAGTTTCCTTTTTATGTTATCAGTTTACGTTACTGTGATACATTTTATAACTAAGAAACCAAAATTAGTATATTGCTATTAACTAAGCTCCAGACTTTACTCTGATTTCACTAGTTACCTCTTTAATGTCCTTTTTCTGTTCTAGGATTTAATCCAGCATATCACATTGTATTTAGTTTTCATATCTTCTGTCTTTTTAAATCTGTGACTATTTCCCAGTCGTTCCTTGTTTTCTATGGCCTTCATAGTATTGAGGACTACTAATAAGGCACCTTTATGACTGTCTCCAATTTGAATTGGTATGATATTTTTTTTCAGTTTTGGCTATTATGAATAAAGCTACCCTATTTTGCATACAGAGGAACATGTGAACATAAGATTCAGTTACTTGTGTACATACCTATGAGTGTCAAGAGCTGTTTCTGATGCTACAAGTAAGAAGATTGGAAATAGCCACATCATCTTATAATTAGTAAAAAGCTGGACAGACTACAGAATTATCACATCTTGGATTCCTAAAAGTGCAGAGGATACAGAGCAAATGATTTCCCCCATGGTGGGAGAGACAAGCAAATACAGATTTGAAATGCCCTTCCCATCAGGTAGTCTATTACATACACATAATGTCACTATTGATGTTAGCCTTGATCATTTGTTATGTTAGTGTTTGTCATATATCTTCGTGAAATATTTTTTATTTTATTAATTTTTATACAAATCTCCCCATTACCCTCCCTCCCTCCCAGGCATACCCCAACCCCCCAGTGTCTATGTTCATTGGTTATGCTTATATGCATGCATACAAGTCCTTTGATTGATGTCTTATCTACCTCACCTAACTTTAATCTTCCTGCTGTAATTTCACAGTCTGTTTGAAGCTTTACTGTCTCTGTATCTATCCTTTTGTTCATCAGTTTATAATGTTCTTTATTATCCACCAATGAGTGCGATCATGTGATGCTTCTCCTTCATTGACTGCTTATTTCACTAAGCATAAGGCTCTCCAGTTCCAACCAGGTTGCCCTTTCCATACTTTATTATTTGAAGGTTGGTTACTATGTAAAGCCCCATGCAAACTCAGTAGAATAATGCAGACAAATATTCTAAGTCTTGGGGAAAGAGGGAAATGGAAGAAGGCTTATTCTCAGTCCTAAATTTTGTTCCATTAAAAACACAGTAGTTGGCCGAGACCGATGTGGCTGAGTGGATAGAGCGTCAGCCTGCGGACTGAAAGCTCCCAGGTTCGATTCTGGTCAAGGGCACATACCTTGGTTGCAGGCACATCCCCAGTGTGGGGCATGCAGGAGGCGGCTGATTGATGTCTCTCTCTCATTGATGTTTCTGGCTTTCTATCCCTTCCCCTTCCTTTCTGTGAAAAATCAATAAAAATATATTAAAAAAAAACACAGTAGTTGAATGGATATACACTCAAAGAAGAATAAAAGATATAGAAGAGAGTGGGGTAGTTGTCCATGGTTCAGAGTATATTCTTCTTATCACTCAGGGACTAAGAGTGTTAGGTATTGATTAAAATTGCATGGTCAGGGGCATTTAAGGATGGCTAGAATCACCATTCTTTGTGTAGGACTCTATTCCAAGATGTGTCATCCATGTAGCTAAACATATGTTTGGCACCTCTTTGAATGAAGTAATACACAACATGTACAACATAGGTGGTGGTCCTAGAGGAGAGGTTGTGGTTATTGGAGTCCTTCCGTGAACCAAGACACTATCCTTTCGGTGGTGGGTTGCATCAGAGAATCTTAAAGGAGGAAAGCCAATAGGAAAATGTTTATCTGTATATTCTTGTGGGATTTAGAAGTTTGTTAAATAGGAATCGGTACATATGAGACGACAATATAAAGTGTAGTTATGATGTCCTTCTGTCTTCCATGACTTTTCCTGTCTGTGAACCCAAATTTCCTCTTATTTGGATTCACCTTTAATCATATTTGAAGTCCTCAAAGTATTAGATTTTAAATGTGGTTAAGCTAGATGAAGCTCTCTCAGTCTATTATGTAGTTTTCAATTCTTATTTATTGATATTATGTGTATGCTTATTTCTTTTTCACTTATATTTTATTTATTATGTGAAAGATGGGTGGGCAAGAAGTAATCACAATTCAGAACTCTTGATAATAATAGATATTGTACTTTTGCTTTTATTTACCTGTGGATTTTTGTTTTTAAACCTTCGTAGTGAAGGAGAGAAGAGAGCTAGTACTTGGAGAATTTGCAGAATTGGAGCAGTGCATGTGAGCAGTTATAAACCTTACATTCTTGTATAGGTATATAGACAGAACCTGATGCTTCTGAAAATGTAGGCCCTCTTTAACCAAATCATTGTTTTTGCAAATATTTTTGGTTTTCTTGTATCTCCAATAGCCACAGGTTTCACTCCCACTTCAAACTTTTGCATAAATTTAGATTGCAACTAAAAGGAATTAAATATCTCTCTTTTCGTTTCCTAACACTATTACCTATGTACAACCTCTGTCTACTGTTTATGGTATCTTCTCTCTTAATTTACATGATTTAATGCTTTACATACACAGAAAATCCAACTCCTCTAGATATGTACAGCCAGTGACTATGGCACCATTGATGCTTGTTCTTAGGTTTAATTGTGATTTTGTTTTCGAGGAGATGTGAGAGTTTATGTGTGAGTGTGTTTGTGTGTAATTGTTCTGGAATATGTAGGGATTCTTGTCCTGATGCTGGAGGGACCTTGGGTGGTTTATAAGCGGAAGGTATGTAGAGAAAGATGACACAATATTATACCTATTACAAACTTCGTTATAATACAGCTTCTAAATAGAAACAGTAGTTCCATGAATATTCAAATATTACTGCTGTGCATTGTTTTGGCACTTTCCATGAATCAAGATGCCTTAGACAATGTTTTCAGTTTGATTGGCAGTCAGTGCCCTGACCGGATAACTCAGTTGGTAAGAGCTTGATACACAAAGGTTGTGGGTTCAATCTATGGTCAGGGCATATACAAGAATCAACAAACAAATGTATAAATAAGTGGGAAACAAATCTCTCTAAAATAAAAATAAAGTTGGTAAAGTAAATAACTCATTGCAAAGGACTCATTGCACAAAGGAATCCATTTCAAACATTCAAAGTAATATTTAGAGACTCAGATCTCTATAATAAACTCTGTGACTCAACATTTAAATTACAAATGCATTTAGTGGCCACTGAGGGAACATTTGAAAGGAAAAAGTAAATGAGCACAGAGGGAAGGGAAAGGAAATGGACTTCTCATAAGTGAACAAATTCAACTGTGTGTTCAGGAGAATTATATTTCCTTACACAAATGAGAAATACAATAGATATAGGTCTGGTTCTTATAGACATCATTTCAGATAGGTCAAAGATGAATGCTGTGGTCAGCAATGGGCTTGGGAGATCAGAGTAGGTGTTTCTTATCTCACAAAGAAAAGGGGACCATTTAGCCTAAGGACTTGGAAACCTAGGAATATATTATTTTAGTCTTTTTTCCTAGCTCTCTAGCAGAATAAAAACACTCAAGTTTACTATACAGTCAAGTTCAGTACTGAACTGTTCACTTCAAATAATTTTCTGAATTTTTATTATTCTGCCTAAAGACAAACACAAAAAGATGCAGCTCTTTTTTCTTTGTTCTCCAGGAGGAGCACACTCTCTGCCCCATTACACTTCCTAGCTACACTAATAAAAGAGAAAAATGCTAATGGACGGTACCTCCATTATGCCCAAAGCCAATCAGGAGTGATATGCAAATCAACTCAGCAAAGATGGCGGATACATTTGCATAGGCAGGCGGAGCAGGCAGTGCCCTATGCAGCCTACAGGACATAAGATGCAGTCCCGACCAGGCAGGTAGTAGGGGCAGCACCAGATGCTGCCTGCCTGGGTCCAAGCTGCCCTGTGATCACAGAGGGAAGAGCCCAGGCTGATCCGTCCCAAGATCACCTGGAGAAGAGGCCAGGCTGAGCTGCCCTGTGATCAGGGGGAGAACAGGTCAGGCTGGGCCACCCAGCGATCACAGGGGCAGAGAGGCCAGGCGGAGCCACCCCTTGATCAAGGGGTGAAAAGGTCAGGCCAAGCCACAGGCAGATCTACCCCATGACCATGGAGCCAACAGGCCATGGTCACGGGGCCAACAGGCCAGGCAGAACCTGGACAAGCCGTCCAGCAATCCCAGGTGAAGAAGGTACTCCACTGACCAACCTGCACTAGGGACCTGTTGGGAGCATGGTGTGGAGTCCAGGGCCTCTGACCTGCAGCCAATGGGAGGTCTCGCTCTCCCCAGAGTTAGCAGCACCAGCCCTGGTCTGCCCAGCAGTCTGGTCCTGACTGTGGGCGGTGAGTTCCTGCAGGCTGGGGTTTGATCCCCATGCATAGGAGACCAGTGCCTTTGTTATTGCTGTGTGTCCGGGTTTTAATTGGACAATTGCCCGAAGTCCCGGGCACCAGCTTAGCAAAATCTTTTAGGAGGAGAATTCTGTCTGGGTTTCCTCAAATTCCCTCAGCCCCTACTCAGCCCTCTGTAAAGGCGCAGAACAAGTGAGGCCCCTTAAGTAAAAATCAGAGGTTTCCAGCAACGGTGGGCTTCTCTCATCACAGTCATTTGGACTGGATGGCATTTGATATTTATCTAGACACCATGACAGAGAAACACAAGCTCAAGTCATGAACTCTACCCTTAAAAATTCACAATCTAGTTAGAGTGAGTGGATGATAAAAGTGTAGTAATAACATAAAAATGTAAGGCGACAATACAGAGAGGAACAGAGGCAATTGCTAGGATGATTTTCCAATAATTAGTACAAAGAGTATGTGCTGTGAATTAAATAAAAATATATGTGTGGAAGTAGCTGCTTCATGAATATGGCATCCTTTCCTATTTTAAAGGAAGCTGAGTTCCATGTGAACTGTATACTATGCTATGATATCTGAGGTACAGGACAAGGGAGACCCTAAGTGTCTATGCTTTGATATTCGAGTCATTATTTATTGTTCAATGTAATTTAGTTCTGTATGTCTTAGTCTTGTAATAGTTAAATGACTAGAATAATACATCTTGCTATAAAATATTACTAGAAGATCAAATGATCAGGTGACATTTATTGTTATTTTCTATAAATGAACACAATCTCTGGTGTGCTAAAGTGATAGGTATTATAGAAACATTCAGATAGGGAGACCTACAGGCTAGATTACAAGTGAGGCTTATTATCACAACCCAAATTTATTGCTTAAAACAAGCAGCGAGCCAACTAGAAATTGAACCAAATATAAGCCCTTGAAGGGCAAAGGTAAATTGGATAAACTTTGCTATTATAAGAGCAAGAAGAAAAATTTCAGATGCAAGAATGAAAACCACATTGCATCTAAGTAGCTGTTAAAGAACGGCATACTATGAAAATACTTAATACAGATTGTAAAGACATTTGTTCAAAGAGGATTTCCTAGAGTAGATGATATTTCAGTGATTTTTTAAAAATGTGAACAGGTTAACTGGATAAGAAAAAGGTGCAGAAGTCCCTAATTGCAGAGGGTGCAGGCAGGGCTGAGGGAACACCCCCTCTGTGCACAAATTTCATGCATTGGTCCCCTAATATAGTGATAATTGGCTGCAGAGTACAGCTGAGGTAAAAATAAATAACATTTAACAGAGATACTGAAAGAGGCCATTGGATTTTGCCCATGACAAACTTCTTATCATGGAAACTTGGGTCATAGATGGTTCAGGTATGTTTACTGAAGATGTGAAAATTGTAAGTTTTGTTAAATGGGAATTTGACTTACTTTTTTTTAGGTTTTATTTATTTTTAATTTATTTTTATTGATTAAGGTATTACATTTGTGTCCATATCCTCCATTGTCCCTCCATTCCATTCCCATACATGCCCTCACCCCCTTGCATGCATACAAGTCTTTTGGTTGATCTTTCTCTCTTACCCCTCACCCTCCCCTACCTTCTCTCTGAGATTTGAGTATCTGACTGATGCTTCTCTGTCTCTGAATCTGTTTTTGTTCATCAGTTTATGTTGTTCATTATAATTCGCAAATGAGTGAGATCATGGGATGTTTAACTTTTTAGTCTATTGAAAGAAAAATAGACATGGGAAAGTCCAGTTTAAATGTCCTTTCTCGTGGTCTTTTTTTCTTCTTTCTATGTGGCAAATAATGTAGGCAGAGGTGTGTTTCCAAACCCTCTTTCCTCTTTCTATGTGAGATTTGTGTAACATTATTCCCTTTCCCTTTGTTTGTCATATTAATTCCCATGAAAAGTGGCATTTTTATTTGATAAGTAGGCACAAATATTATTCATTTTATTTTTTAATTGTTTAAAGTATTATAAATAGTAGTACATATATATCTTTTTTATTCCCCATTGACATACCCCCAGCCTCCCCTACCTCCCCGTACATGCCCTCACCTCCCCCCACAGTATCTTGTATCCATTGGTTATGCTTCTGTACATGCATACAAGTCCTTCGATTGGTCTCTTACAAGTCCCCCTACAACCTTCCCTTGCCTTCTTGCTGTAGTTTGAGAGTCTGTTCAATGTTCCTTTGCCTCTGTATCTATTCCCTCCGCCCTGATTCTTTTCTTTAAAAAATCTTGCCTCTGCAGACTAGAAATAAACCTATAAGAACAAAACATGTTTGAGTTCCAGTTTCAATGTCCAACAGTTCCGAGTCCCAGTTTCAATGACAAACAGTTCCTTATGTGTACACATCAGCAACGGTATCTGGATGGTGGACAAATGGTGGCAATGCCAGTCCAACCCTCTCTGGTTTGGTCCTAGGCATCCTGTAGCGATGCACAGCTGCTAACTGCTCACATGGCAAGGTGTCCTCAGCATCTTCCATCTCTGGACTGTTTCTCCTCTTGTCTTCGTGGTTGGCGCAGACCTGTCAGTTCCTCTCTGTTGCAGGAGTCCACTTGGTTTTGAAGATGTTTTCTGAGATTATATAAACATATTCTCAATCAAAAGTTAATAAACGAGTCTTTTCCATAAAATTGACTTGGAATACTTTTTTATTTTTGCCCAAACAGTTTTTCTTTGGCTTATTTTGATACCATGTGTGTTTTTCATGGGTGTCTTGCTGTTAGCATTACAAATGAAAATTAATTTTCTAAAGTAAAAATTTTCTAAATGTAATTACTTACAGGATATTTTTCCTTACATGATATTACCCTACTATCCTCTCTCTTTTTTATTAATGGTGGCTTTTGTAAATTTTGAATGGAGTCTTGAAAACTTTAAATTTTATTTCTTTGTACAAAAATATGACTGCTTTAGGTTCACTGCATGTTAAGCAATTTTACCAGGAGATGAACTACCAATAGAAATTTTAGTTCATACTTTAGGAGCAACTTTTTGTCCAGTACAATTAAATTTTCTTGAATATTCTCTTATTTCAATGTGCCGGTTTAAATTAATCTGAAAGATTGATTACTCTTTTACTGTCAGATTTAATACTCTACCAACAATCTTAGATTACCCTGTAAATATTAGTGGAAAGGTTTATTTGCATTCTTAAGTAGGCCCTGAGCATTCCTGGTGGAAGGCTGGATTTAGATATAGGGCAACTGTTGTCGGCCAAGTCTCTGTCGCTCCCTTTCTCTTAGACCAGTGGTCTGCAAACTCATTAGTCAACAGAGCGACAAACCTCGGCTCAGGAGCCGCATGTAGCTGGCAAGTCGCAGTTTGCCGACCACTGTTTTAGACGATGACTTGTTTGTGGTCTCCTATCACATTTACATACTGTTTATCATCTTCTATCAGATTCAGTTGGTCATTGGAAAGTTAAAGTGCTGGGCACCTGTGTCAAATAATTGAAAAATGGGAAAATATAAGCTCAACAACACCACTGATTAAAGGCCAACATAATCTAGAGCTGAGAGGAGGAAAAGATGACATCTCTGTGATTTAAGCTCATGTCTCTCTTAGAATTTAACAGTGATAATTTACTTTTATTGATTGATTGATTTTACAAAGGGGAGAGAGAGAGAGAGAGAGAGAGAGAGAGAGAGAGAGAGAGAGAGAGAGAGAGGGATTTGTTGTTCTATTTATTTATGCACTCGTTGATTGACTTTGTATGTGTCCTGACAGAGCATTAAACCTACAATCTTGGCACAAATGGACAACACTCTAACCAACTGAGCTACCCAGCCAGGGCTAACAGTGATCATTTAAATGGTTAGTTTTCTCTCAAGAGATGCAAAAAGTAGGATCTTTACTCTCAATATTTGGACCTCTGTACTGATCGTCACTTTACTTCCTAAGGGTTTTAGTGTATTTTCACTAATGTTGTGTCGATTTGGAATAAAGGAATTTGGGGGTACCAAAAGTGTGAGGATATTATACGTATTTTGTTGTTTTCTTGGGGAGGGGTTGTTTGGTTTACTTTGGGAAAAAATATATTTTCAATACTTTGTTTCTAACAACTTGACAAACAATAGGTTATACAGTAAATATACTTCTTAAGTGAGGAAGAGAAAAATAAACAGGAAGAGGCTTATTCTTTCTTGGGCGTGAAAACTAAGTATACTTAGAGCAGGTAAGGGAAGATGGGAGATGGAGGGCAGTAAATGGGAAATGCCGAGTTCTTACAGAAAAATGATCGATTTCACGCTGTGGTGGTGGGAATTGGTTTGGATCAGACAGAGAAGTTACCTGCAGTCCTACTGTGTGCAGTGCCCTATTTAGGAAGGCACCATTCACATAATACTATATTATGAAGTGCGCCTTCCTGAGTAGAGTAATGTTCAACAAGTCCAACATTTGTGGTGGCTAAAGTTCCTGAAGGTAACATTTCCCACAGGTCAGTCAGTGGTCTGTAACCCTTTAATATAAAGAGATGTGCCCAGCGAGAAGGAGATTTGCACTAGGAATATAGCCCTTCTTAAATACTGCTAAGGCAAACTCCCTGATTTAAATAATATCAAGAGTCTTTTGAAATTCTTTTCTCTATACTCAGCAATATAACGCCATTTTGTCTTCATAGGAGCAACGGGCTTCTCTCATGGGTTCTTTGTTGGGATTTCAACATGGTTTTACACAGGTCTCATATACCTATAGGATATCTAAAACCTAAGATCGGACGTAGACCTAGGAGCTGTGATTATTTAGAATATCCACTGATATACTCAACTGAAAATCACAAGAACATACTGTATACCACTCAATCTGAGAGATGCTGCAAATAAAGTAGAACAGGGCAGGCAAAACTGTATTTAACTCAAAATTAGACTCTTATTTCACTTAGCATAATGCTCTCCAGTTCCATCCAAGTTGCTGCAAATGGTAAGAATTCCTTCGTTTTATGGCAGCATAGAATTCCATTGTGTAGATGTACCATAGTTTTTTTTATTCTTTTTTATTAATTTTTATACATATCTCCCCATTGCCTCCTCTCCCTCCCAGGCATACCCCAACTCCCCAGTGTCTATGTTCATTGGTTATGCTTATATGCATGCATACAAGTCCTTTGGTTAATCTCTTATCTACCTCACCTAACTTTAATCTTCCTGCTGTAATTTCACAGTCTGTTTGAAGTTTTACTGTCTCTGTATCTATCCTTTTCTTCATCAGTTTATAATGTTCTTTATTACCCACCAATGAGTGAGATAATGTGATGCTTCTCCTTCATTGACTGGCTTATTTCACTAAGCATAAGGCTCTCCAGTTCCAACCAGGTTGCTGCAAATGGTAAGAATTCCTTCGTTTTATGGCAGCATAGAATTCCATTGTGTAGATGTACCATTGTTTTCTGATCCAGTCATCTGCTGACGGGCACTTAGGCTGTTTCCAAATCTTAGTCATTGTAAATTGTGCAGCTATGAACATAGGGGTGAAATAAGCCAGTCAATGAAAGAAAAATAACACATGATCTCACTCACTTAGGGATAGAACATTATAAACTGATGAATAAAAAGATAGATACAGAGGCAGTAAAGCATCAAACAGACTGTAAATTACAGTGGGAAGGATAGGGAGAGGTGGGGTAGATAAGAGATCAACCGATGGACTTTTATGCGTGCATATAAGCATAATCAATGGACACAAGACACTGGGGGCTTAGGGCATGCATGAGAGTGGGATGGGGGGCAATGGGAAGATATGTACACATGTAATACATTAATAAAGGAACAAAATTAGACTCTCCCTTTATGGTGTATTAATTTATGGGTTTTAATAAATGCTTGTAATGCTGTATCTACTACCATGTTAATAATACAGAAGAGTCCCATCCCTCCCCAAATTATCTTATCTTGCACCAATTGCAATAAAGGACTACCCCAGCCTAACTGATAGATACCACTGCTCTATTTTCTATCCTTAAAATTTGTCTTTTCCAGAATAACATATAAACATAATCATACAATATGATGCTATTTGGTCTGGCTCCTTGCAATTAAAAAATGCATTCAGAATTCATCCATGTTTATATGTGAATCAATATTTTGTTTATTTTTTATTGCTAAGTAGTATTCCATTGCATTTGAAGGAAATCTCAGTTGTTTCTAGTTGTTGATAATTATGAATAAAACTGCTGTAACCATTGTGTGTGTATGAAGACAAGTTTCATTTCAATATAAGTAGTTTAAATAACTAGAGTGGGATTATGTGTATACAAAGTTTATGTTTGATAAGAAACTTAAAGAAAATCCTGTGTTTCAGAATTAATGTTCCCTTTTGTGTTTATATGAAAGATAGAATTGCCCAAATCATCACCAACATATGGAACTGACCAATTTTTTTCTATAATTTTGTATATTTATCATATTTTGATTTAAACTTGTATTTCTTTATTGAATAAATACATTGGCCATTTATCCACTTATTTGCCATCTATAACCTTCTATGGTAAAATGTCTGTTGAAATGTTTTTTCCATTTTGGGGGATTCTTGATTTCTTAATGTGGAATTTTCAGAAGTCATTATAAATTCTGATTATAATTTTCTTGATTGAAATGTAAATTGCATATATTTTCTCAATCTGTGGCTTATTAACCATAAATTTTAAAATTGTGTTTTCTTTTTTTCTTTTCTTTTTTTTTTTTTGGTTATCAATGATGGTTGTTTATTATTTAGTTGTAATAATTTTTAATTTTTACTTATTTATTTATTTTTAAATTGAGTTTATTAGGGTGACAGTTAATAAGGTTACATAGTTTCAAATGTACATTTCTATAATTAATGATATGTATATTGCATCATGTGCTCATCACCCAAAGTCAAATCATTGTCCTTCACCATATTTTTGACACTCTGAATCCTTTACTACCCCTCACCCTCACTTCCCTCTGATAACCACCATACTGCTTTCCATGTCTATGAGTTTTTGTTTTTCTTGTTTCTTTTCATTTTATATCTCACATCAGAGACCTGGTGCATGAAATTCATGCACTGGGGAGGGGGGGTCCCCTTAGCCCAGCCTGTACCCTCTCCAATCTGGGACCCCTTGGGGGGTGTCTGACTGCTGGTTTAGGCCCACAATCCAGGACTGCTGGCTCCTAATCTTTCACTTTCCCGCCTTCCTGATCACTCCTAACTGCCTCTGTCTGCCTGCCTGATGACCCTTAACTCCTCTGCCTGCCTGTCTGATCACGCTTAACCACCTCTGCCTGCCTGCCTGCCTGATGACCCTTAACTCCTCTGCCTGATGGCCTGATTGCCCTTAACAACCCTCCCCTGACAGACTGATAAGCTTAACTGCCCTCTACTCCTGTCCTGATTTCCCCTAACTGCTCCCCTGCTGGCCTTATCACTCCTAACCACCTCTACCTTGGCTCCTGCCACCATGACTTTGTCTAGAAGGAGGACCAGAAGATGTCTGGTTGATCTGGTCTAATTAGCATATTACCCTTTTATTAGTATAGATATGAGTGAAATGATATGGTTCTTTTCTGTTTGACTCATTTTGCTTATATTATGCTTTCAATAATTAATAAAATTTACATATATGAATCTTAATATATTTTCTTTTAGCATTTTTAATATCTCATCTCATGTTCTTCTGATCACTAATGTTTCTGATTAAAGTCAGCTGTTAATCTTATTTAATTCATTTTATAATACAAATTATACATTCTATGCAATGAGTCACTTTTATTTGCAGCTTTCAAAATTCCCTACATAAAATACACACACACACACACACACACACACACACACACACACACACACAGTGGTACCTCGAGATACGAGTTTAATTCATTCCGTAACCTTGAGGCGTGGGAAACTATGAGATGCTTGAGTTGTGGTAAACTGGTGGGTTGTGTGCAGCCGGCCGATCGAGCGATTACTCCTATCTCAAATGTTGCTCATATTTCAAAGCAAAAATCGCTCACTCAACAACTCGTATCTCAAAAATCTCATATGTTAGGGCTCTCGTATCTCAAGGTACCACTGTGTGTGTATATATATATATATATATATATATATATATATCCTCTCTTCTCCAGCACCAAGAGATTGAATAAGATTGAATATCATTGTCTGCTTATCTTATTTATTTTTGTCTTATGTTAGCTTTGTCACATATGTTTTATGTTTATAGATGAATGTTTGTTGTCATATTTTGGAAGTTTCAGCCATATTTCTTTGAAGAATTTTTCCAAATTCATTTCCTGTATCCTCTCCTGAGATTCCCATCATGGATATTTTGTTGTGCTTTTGATGTTACATTTTTTCTCTAAGGCTCTATAATTTTTTGCATTCATTTTACTCTTGAATCTTTATAAGTGCTAACTATCAATCTGTTTTAAAGTTACTATTTTTTTCTACTGATAATTCAGATCTAATATTGAGTCCCTGCACTGATTTTTTTTTTCAGTTCAGATATTTTACTTTTAAACTCTAGATTATTATTTTTAAATATAATGTATACCTATTTTATATACATGTTTGATGACATACATGTCATCATAACTTTTTTTACTTTTCAAATAATGACTTATTTATTTATTTTAAAATATTTTTAATGTGTACTTTAAACTCATTATTTGTTAGTGTGATATTTGGTACCTCTTACAGGAAGTTTTTGTTAATCTGTTTTTTTCTTATGTATGGGATACATTTTCCTTTCCTTTGTATATGGCATAATTTCAATGGAAATTTGGACATTTTAAAACATTAATTATTGCAGCTCTGGATAATTATTCCCCCCCTCCCTGGGGTTGTTTTGTTGTTGTTATCTGCTTCTTTATTTGTTATTGACTTTGCAATACTACAGGGGTAGGTAGAAGTAGGTTTATAGTTGGAGTTTATTTCTATATCTTTTTTAAAATATATTTTATTGATTTTTTCACAGAGAGGAAGGGAGAGGGATAGAAAGTCAGAAACATTGATGAGGGAGAGACATCAGTCAGCCGCCTCCTGCACACCCCGTTCTGGGGATGTGCCCGCAACCAATGTGCATGCCCTTGACCGGAATCGAACCTGGGACCCTTCAGTCTGCAGGCCGACACTCTATCCACTGAGCCAAACTGGATTCGGCTATTTCTATACCTTTATTTAATAATTGTTATATTATTTCCATATAAATAACTGTAAACCTACTTTTTCTTACCTCTTTATATTAGTGAAGTTTTGTCTACAATGTGAATTGGTTTTTGTTTTTCATACTAGACACAGCCTTAAGCGTGCATGCAGTCATTCTGAGAAGACAGGTTTCTGTGAACTTCTCTTTGACTTTCTTTTCCTGATCTCCTTGTCAATCTGCCTGCCTCTGTGTGTATCACATCTAACCCTTAGCATTCCTAATTGTAGGATGATTGGTATATAGTTTTCAAAACGCTATAGGCAAAAATGTCTCTGGAGTTTGATGTAAATAATTCAGACCCTTTTGCACAGGTAGTTCCACGGCAAGTCTTTGAGGTATGATTAGATACCATGGGGGCTCTTGTTAGCTGTCTCTCCCCCTGTTTTTCTCTAGTAAACAAACCTTACTAGTTTTTAGCTTATTACTCTCAGTATGCTACAGCCTCATTTTATTTACTAATCACTGGAATACACATTGTTTTTAAGAATGTGTTTATGTTAGATTTTCTCTGCACTCTGTTATAAATAAAATCATGTTTTTGGGGGAGAGCTTTAATTGTCTTTGTTATTTAAGCCAGCTTCTCATATTATAGACACACAAAAATATTGTGTATGGATGCATGAGGCTGGGCCAAAATAATAGAATTACTAATATGGAGCTGGTACAAAAGGCAGCGGCCTACCTGTCTCAGAGTTACCGTTTTGCTTTATAAGTAAGGTGGCAGTAGATCTTATTCTTTCTGGCATGCCTCACCTAATGTGGAACCTCCACCCAATGACTGAGGTAAATAAAAGTAAATCAATGATGCGTATTCTTAGATGCTGCAGCTGAAATAAAGCCTTCACTCCAATGTAATTGGCAGAGAGATGGTACAGTACCTCTGAGCTCTTCCTGCATGCACCCAGTGTTTAGTCCCTGAAGTGTTAAGCTGAGTTTATGGAGTACGTGAGAAATGCTGGAGGGATTGCAACTTCAATAAATATAACAAAGTTCTTGAATAGGAGCTAGAGAAAAAAAAAACTCCTTTTTTTTTTTTTTTAGGCCATAGTCACCTTAAATTTATAAACTTCAGCCTCTGGCATTCATACACCATATTTATGTACCTATAATATGATATCTCAGGTTTTGTTTTTCCAGGCAAATGAAGGTACCATATAGCATATCTCAGAATAGAAGAATGCAATAACATACAGTGTGTTGTTCTCTTGCAACTATTAAAATCCTATTATTTATCTTCAGTATCAACAGCCTGCATATGTCAGTTGGCCTTGATTTCCTTATGTTTATTTTATTTGGATATTTATGGTTTTTCATCAGAAGTAAGAACATTTTATTCCAAAAAAATATTGAATTAAATAATATATTTTCTCACTCTTTTCTGCTGATTATTTTGCAATGCATAATTTGTGTAGATACTTTCTGTTGTTTTACTTTTCTTGAGGCTGTGCTCATTTTTATTCATTCATTCTCTTTTCTTTCTATCAATCTGTCTATGTACAAGTTCATTTGTTGTTTTCAATGTGGCAAAAGGAGGTTTATAGTTTTTTATATGAAAATTAATACAATAATTAATAAATAATAATACAAGAATAAACTTTGTGTTTTGTGTATTCACAATTATAAACCTACTTCTGCTCCACCCTAAACACACACACACACACACACACACACACACACACACATACACACACACGTACACACACACAATGCAGTGAAAAGAGAAGCAAGATAAGGCATGGTAAATATTTCCTCCAAGAACAGGAGAACCTAGCAGGAGGGCTTAATGGTTCTTAGTTCTGAAAAATGCCTTTAGAAAACTTTGAACTCTAAGGCGACAACACTCAGGGAAGGATGAATGTGGGATAACAGTGGGGTGGGTGCTGCAGAGGACTTTTGTACAAGAGCCAGTGACTACTCACAGCCTGAAAACATCGAGTGGTTTTTGAAAGGAACATGAATGGGTCAATGTGCTGAGCTGCAATCTATAGACATTCTTTGTGTGATATCCTTTGGTACATAGTACCAATCATGTGTGATTGGATATGATTATCACCTGTGCCAGTGGAATAATGTAATGACAACGTGGGTGTATTGAGTTGTTTAGTTCTTACACATAGATGTTTTCCCTAGAGTGCAGACATTTCCCATGAAAGCTTCCCCTGGGTGGAACTAGCTCAGGGAATTCTCTGGATGAATTTTCCAAAAGATTAAGCTTCAGTAGGATAGATATCTGAGAAGCAGAAGGGAATTTTCCCAGCTTAAAAAACCAATAACAACAAAAACAAAACAAAACAACTTGAAAAAATGGGAGTGTACTAATTGGTAAGAACATTTTGTCACATTTGGAGGTTGGGGTAGGTTTTAGGTTGTGAAAAAAAAATACAGGTAGAGAGGAACACCGTGAAAGCACTTAAATCTTGTTCTCATTTCAGTCAACTTTAGTAAAAGGGATATGAATCCCAGAAAAAACACACTGAGAACATCATTGAGACCTTCAGGTCCTTGTATCTAACGCCAGTGTCATGACACAGAAGGTCGTAACTCTCATTCCACCCCCAAATCCTAACCCTTGGCAATCATGCTCTGTTTTCCATCGTTATATTTGGTCTTTTCCAAAATGTCACATAAATATCTACACTAATAAAAGAAAAACATGCAAATTGACAGTCACTCTGCTATGCCACCAGCCAATCAGGAGTGAATGTGCAAATTAACCCAAAAAAAATTAATCCAACTCCCATAATGGCCAGGCGATGCTGGGGCTGCTGGGAGCCAGATTGGAGACACAAACACACAGGAAGGCTGGCACCCAGCAGCCCCAAGCCCCACCATAATTGCGCTGGGGCTGCTGGGGGCTCAATCAGAGACACAAACCCACAGTCCTAGCACCCAGCATCCCCAATCCCCGCAGCCCAGGCCTAGGGCTTCTGGGGGAGGGGTAGTGGAGACACAAACCCGCAAGAAACCTGTGGAAAGGGAGATAAACTATCAAAACTTTATTTTCCTTTCCACAAGATGAGAAAACTGACCCTGGTTTATTTAGTGATGTGACCCACACCTTTCTACAGGCACAGGGTATGTTATGACCACTCCCAGGAAGGTCTATTGAGAATACTGTCCAGGGAATAACACTACTGTGGTAAATCATCTAAGAGAGGAAACAAGCTTTTGTTGGGTTTATTCTGAAGGTCAGAGAGCATGCCACCCCAACATATGCTGTGTTGTTATATTGATGATCTTGAGCTGCAGATGCTTCAAAAACAGCAAATGCCTGTAGAGGCTTTCACTAAAGTCTGATTTGCCTAAAATCGGCCCCCTCAAGAGGATCTTAAATGTCATAGGTCCCTTTGACGGGAGAAGTGTCATCAGGCAGAAAAGACTGACTCCTGTCACAGGGAAGGAGAGGGAGAGTAGAAGTTGACATCACACCCAAACTTTGTTACAAACTATTTCTCCCCACCCCCATTCATCTTTCCTAAAAATCATTTATTCTCCTCTAATAGGCCTACATCTCCTGTCTCCTTTCCCTAGGAAGAAAATATTTAAATCTGCATTCTAAGCCGCCATGGGGAGGTACTCATTTTTCCCTGGGATCGCCCACTTATACATGAGGTACACATGTTAATGAACTTTTGTTTTTCTCTTGATGATCTGTCATTCATTACAAGGGCCTCCACTAAGAACTCAAAAAGGTAGAGGAAAACTATTTTTCCTCCTCCATAGTTCTATCCTGGGAAATCAAATCCCCAGCTGAACAATGAGGTTGGCTCAAGTACCAAGTGGTCCAGACCATGGAAGGGAAGCTTCTAGGGAGAAATCAATGATATTGGCATCAGAGTGTGATGGAGGGCACATGGATGGTTGCTGGTGGGAGTTTAAAGTGGTTCAACATTTTTGGAGGATGATTTGGCAAATTTGATAAAAATGTTCATGGCACATCCAAGAGTCTTCTAGGAATCACATCTGCTGAGATAAACCACAAGCACATAAACCTTGGTCAGAACCTAGGTTGCTACTGTGGGCTCCCCTTCCATGATAGGAAAACCTGGAAACAACCTGCATTTTAGGACAAGGCAGTATTTATACTAATAAAAGGGTAATATGCTAATTAGACTGAACATCTTACAGATGACTGTCCAGATGTCCTGCTGGATATCCTTCCAGAAAAAGCCATGTTGGTGAAGCCAATGCAGAGGAGGTTAGAGGTGATCAGGCAGACAGTGGAGAACAGTTAGGGGGATCAGACCAGTAGGGGAGAGCAGTTAGGAGGATCAGGCTGGCAGGCAGGTGAGTGGTTAGGAACCAGAGGTCTTGAGGGGTCCCAGATTGGAGAGAGTACAAGCTGAGCTGAGGGTACCCCCTTCCCATGCACAAATTTTGTGCACTGGGCCTCTAGTAATTATATAATATTAGAAGCCCAGGGCATGAATTCATGCACCAGTGGGGTACCTTGACTTGGCCTGTGAGACTGGGCCAATACCAGCTCTCCAACATCCACTGAGAGGTCCCGGATTTCAAGAGGACTCAGGCCAGGCTTAGAGACCACTAGTGCATTATTGTGGCCAGGGAGGGATGTGGGAGGTTGGCCAGACCGGGAGGGACTGTGAGAGGGGTCTGGAGCATGTACTGCCTGTCTCACTCAGTCCCAATTGACCAGATTCCAGCATCAAACTAACCTACTGGTCAGAGCATCTCTCCCTAGTGGTCAGTACATATCATAGAGTCTGGTTGACCAATCAACTGTCTGCCACCTAGTGGTCAGTGCATGTCATAGCAAATGGTTGGCAGCCTTAGCATATCATTAGCATATTACAATTTGATTGGTTGAACGGATGACTGGACGACTGGACACTTAGCATATTAGGCTTTTATTATGTAGGATATAGTGCTTGGGTTTGGCTTCAGTAATTTAAAAATGTATTTTAGATTTATCCATACTTTGTGTGACTCAATAACTTGTTTCTTTTTTTAAATATATAGTTTATTGATTTTTTTTACAGAGAAAAAGCAGGAGGAATTGAGAGTTAGAAATATTGATGAGAGGAAAACATCTATCAGCTGCCTCCTGCACACCCCCTGCTGGGGATGTGCCCCTAACCAAGGTATATGCCTTTGACCAGAATCAAATCTGGAACCCTTCAGTCTGCAGGCTGATGCTCTATTCACTGAGCCAAAACAGTTAGGGCCTGTTTCTTTTTTAAATTGCTGAGTAATATTCCAGTCATAGATGAAGGAAATATTTACTGTTTCCAGTTGTTAATTATTATGAATATAGTTGCTTTAAAACTTTGCATGTAGATGTATGTGCAAGCACAAGTATAATTTTACTAATGTAAAGTGCTAAGAGTCAGAATGTATATCATTAAATTTATGAGAAACTGAATAAGAACTGTTCTTTTAGAATTACTTCACCATTTTGTGTTTCCATGAACTTTGGACCAAAGATCAACTTTCCCAAATCCTGGTAAGCATTTGGTATTGACAGGCTTTTTTGTTTGTTTGTTTGTTTATGATCATTTTTAAACCACTCCTTTGAGTTATAACTGACATACAGAAAGTAGTACATATTTAATGTATATCTCTTGATGAATTTGTGGATAAATATACACCAGGAAAATTATTGTAATTAATGCCAGATACATGTATTATTATTTTTTTATTGATTAAGATATTAGAAATGTGTCCTTATACTCCCATTGTCCCCCCATACCACACTCATGCCCTCACCCCCTGGTGTCTGTAGTCATTGGTTAGGCTTACATGCATGCATACAAGTTCTTTGGTTGATCTCTCCCCCTTAGTCCTACCCTTCCCTACCTTCCTTCTGAGGTCTGAGCATCTGATTGATGCTTCTCTGTCTCCAGATCTGTTTTTGTTCATCGGTTTATGTTGTTAATTATAATCCACAAGTGAGTGAAATCATGTGTTATTTATCTTTCTCTGACTGACTTATTTCAATTAGCATAATGCTCTCCAGCTCCATGCATTGCTGTTGCAAATGGTAGAAGTTCCTTTCCTTTTACAGCAGCATTGTGTACATGTGCCAATGTTTTTTAATCCACTCATTTGCTGATGGGCACTTAGGATGCTTCCAAGTCTTAGCTATTGTAAACTGTGCTGCTATGAACATAGGGGTGCATATATCCTTACTAATTGATGTTTCTGATTTCTTGGGATATATTCCTAGAAGTGGGATCACTGGGTCGAATGGGAGTTCCATTTTTAGTTTTTTGTGTTTTTTTTAATATATTTTATTGATTTTTTACAGAGAGGAAGGGAGAGAGATAGAAAGTCAGAAACATCGATGAGAGAGAGACATCCATCAACCGCCTCCTGCACTCCCCACAGTGGAGATGTTCCCGCAAGCAAGGTACATGCCCTCGACCGGAATCGAACCTGGGACCTTTCAGTCCACAAGCTGACGCTCTATCCACTGAGCCAAACTGGTCTTGGCCCATTTTTAGTTTTTTGAGGAAACTCCATATTGTTCTCCACAGTGGCTGCACCAGTCTGCATTCCCACCAGCAGTGCACCAGGGTTCCTTTTTCTCTGCATCCTCACCAGCACTTGTCATTTGTTGATTTGTTGATGATTGCCATTCTGACAGGTGTGAGATGGTAACTCATTGTCATTTTGATTTGCATCTGTTGGATGATTAGTGACTTTGAGCAGGTATTCATATGTCTCTTGGCCTTCTTTTTTTCTTCTATGAATGTTATATTTTACTTTTCACATGGATATATTGGTGCATTTTGATTTATATGTTGTATAAAGTGTGATGTATTTGTCAAAAAAGTATCTATTGAGTTTTTTTTGCCTATTTTTTATTAGGTTGTTTGTCTTCCTTTCATTAAGTTGTATGAGTTCCCTGTAAATGTTGGAGACTAAACCCTCATTGGAGATATCATTGGCAAATGTGTTCTCCCATGCAGTGGGTTTTCTTGATGGTTTCTTTTGCTGTGCAGAAGCTTTTTATTTTGATGTAGTCCCATTTGCTTATTTTCCTTATAGTTTCCATTGGCCTAGGAGTGCTATCAGTGAAGAAATTGCTTCAGCATATGTTTGACATTTTGCTGTCTTTGGATTCCTCTAATATTTTTATCGTTTCCCCTCTTACATTGAAGTCCTTTATCCATTTTGAGTTTATTTTTCTGTATGGTGTAAAGTTGGTGGTCTAGTTTCATTTTTTGCATGTGTTTGACCAAATTTCCCCGCAGCATTTACTGAAGAAAATGTCTTGTTTCCATTGTATGTTCATGCTTCCTTTGACAACTATTTATTGAGCATAGTGGTTTTTGGGTTGATTTCTCAGTCTTCTTTTCTATTCCATTGGTCTATATATCTGTTCTTGTGCCAGTACTAGGAAGTTTTGAGAACAGTGGCTTTGTAATACATTCTTATATCTGGTATTGAGATCCCTCCTACTTTGTTCTTCTTTCTCAGGATTCTTGCAGCTATTCAGATTTTTAATTTTTTTTAATTTAATTTTTTTTATTCCAGATGAATTTTGGAGAATTCATTCTAGATCTGTGAAATATGCTCTTGGTATTTTATTTTATTTTTTTAATTGTGTTAAATGTATACATATATCCCCATTGCCCCCCCTCCCAAGTATACCCCAACCCCCCAATGTCTTGTGTTCATTGGTTATGCTTATATGCATGCATACAAGTCCTTCAGTTGATCTCTTATCTACCTCACCTCTCCTTAACCTTCCTGCTGTAATTTGACAGTCTGTTTGATGCTTACTGCTTCTGTGTCTATTCTTTTGTTCATCAGTTTATAATGTTTTTTATTATCCACAAATAAATGAGATCATGTGGTATTTTCTTTCATTGACTGAGCTTATTTCACTTAGCATAAGGCTCTCCAGTTCCATCCAGGTTGCTCCAAATGGTAAGAATTCCTTCTTTTTGATGGCCGTATAGAATTCGATTGTGTAGATGTACCATAGTTTTCTGATTCACTCATCTGCTGATGGGCATCTATTTGCTCTTGGTATTTTAATGGGG
This sequence comes from Lasiurus borealis, assembly GCA_004026805.1. Classification (NCBI taxonomy): domain Eukaryota; kingdom Metazoa; phylum Chordata; class Mammalia; order Chiroptera; family Vespertilionidae; genus Lasiurus; species Lasiurus borealis. The sequence continues at coordinate 24,377 of PVJN01027221.1, forward strand.
AGTGCATTGAATATATAGATTGCTTTGGGTAGTATGACATTTTAATGATGTTGATTCTACCAATACATGAACATGGTATGTGCCTCCTTCTGTTTATGTTTTCCTCTATCTCTTTTTTTCAATGCCCTGTAGTTTTCCGTGTACAGGTGTTTTACCTCATTGGTGAATTTTTTTCCTAGGTATCTTAATTGTTTTGGTGCGATGGTAAATGAGATTGCTTTTTATCTATCTCTAAGTTCACTATTGGTGTATAGAAATGCCATAGATTTCTTGGTGTTAATTTTGTAACCTGCTACATTGCCAAATTCATTTAAGTTTAATAAATTTTTGATGGAGTTTTTAGGGTTTTCTATGTATAGTATCATGTCATCTGCAAATGAAGATAGTTTTACTTCTTCTTTTCCAATTTGAATGCCTTTTATTTATTTTTCTTGTTTAATCACAATGGCTTCTACCTCCAGTACCATGTCAAAAAAGAGTGGTGAGAGTGGGCATCTATTTCTTGCTTCTGTTCTTAGGGGAATTGATTTCAGTTTTTGCCCATTGAGTATGATGTTGTCTGTTGGTTTGTCAAATACATGTTTTATTTTATTCAGTCTGTTTACATAGTTTTATCTCATTGTGCTTTTAATTTGAATTACCTTATTGCCTGAAGATATCTCTACATCAAACATGTCAAACTCACAGCCCATGGACTGCATGTGGTCCACAATGAATATTTTTGTGGCCAAGCCAATATAAAGGTATATAAGAAATGTTTTAATAAAATTTTTGTAACTTAATTCTTACAATATCCTGTTATATATAATTATCAATAATGAACTACAAAATTTCTAACAACTGATTACTATCATATTGTATTCATTTCCTTTATGTGCCTTATGGGCAAGTGAACCATTTCTCTCCACTAATACTAGTAGTGAATGTTTTAGCAGCTGATTGCCATGTCATTAGTCTTGTACTGACTTGTTTCGTGTGCACAACAGGAAATATTTCACTTTCAGAGAAAAGTAAAATTGGTTTATTTGTGTTATGCTTATTAATTTGTGCAGTTATTTCGTATGTGATAAGTTAATGTTCAAGAAAAATATTAATTTTTATTAAAATGTTCTATCATTTTATGTTAATGATTACTCATTTGTTTCAACCCTTTTTATTTAGCATGTCTATTGAAATAAACATAAATTTCTATGAAAATTGAAGCTTTTTATTTTTTTGTGGGCCACATAAACTTTATTTTGCCCATATTTGCCTTTGAATTTGACATGCTTGCTCTACATGTACTTATCATCAAGATATCTATTTGATGAGGCATTTGTTGAGGACTTTTTCTCATTTAAGGTTTTTTTTGTTGTTGTTGTTGTTCTTATTGCTAGATTTTCAAAGGTTTTATATATTCTGATTATAAGACCCTTGGCATAAATGTGGTTTTCAAATATTTTCTCTCAATCTCTGTCTAAGGTTTGTTATTTTCATTGTTTTAAGAGTACCTTTTACAGAAGAAAAGTGTTCAACTATGATAAAGTATAATTTATCTTTATTTAAAATTTGTGGACTATGATTTTCATGCCATAGCTAAGAATGTTTTGCCACAAAGATTTTATTTTATTTTCTTCTATGAATGTTATGTTTTATCTTTCACATGGACATATTGGTGCATTTTGATTTATATGTTGTATAAAGTATGGTATATTTTTCAAGATGAATTTCTTTGCACATGATCATCCAATTCTTATGCATTGTTTGTTAAAAGGCTAATGTTTCTCCATTGCATTGTCCTCCTATCTTTACTGAAAATCAGTCAATTATATTTCTGTCAGTTTCTTTTGGGACTCTTTTCTGTGGGTTAGCATTTCCCTTTGCCAGTAAGAAACTAACTTGACTGTTTTTGTAAGTATTGAAATTGGGAAGTGTGAGTCCTTGAAATTGTTTCTATTTTTCAGGATTGTTTTGGCTATTGTACATCTTTTAACTCATCATACAAATTTTGAGAATTAGCATATTTTTAACCTATATCATAATATATTTCTGTACATTTTCCCAGGCCAGAAAAATAATAGAGGACCGTGGCTGAGAATGGAAAATTTGGTAAAAAAAATTCTTTCTGAAACTAGACCTTTGATAAAAGGCTGAAAGTGTCAGTGATGAGAGGATCAACAGGGCATTTCTAGGCTCTAAACTCACTGTTTTCTTTGAAAATCAATCCAGGTAATTTTTTTCTTATTAAGATTATTGGGCTATCATTAGATAAAAAATATGTTTCAAATGTACCTGTATATTACATTGTGTGTTTACTGCCCAAAGTCAAATCCCCTTCTGTCAGCATATATTTAAACCCCTTTACCTTTTACCTCCTGCCCCAACCCCCTGTCTTTCTGGTAACCACCATTCTGTTGTCTATGTCTATGAGTTTTATTTGTTTGTCTTATTGGCCCATTTGTTGCTTTAAGTTTTATATCCTACATATGAATGAAATCACATGATTCTTAATTTTTTCTGTCTGACATTTTGCTTAGTATGATATTCTCAAGGAGGATCCAGTTAAATTTCATATTGTATTTCTTCTCTGGGGAAGAAAGAAGAAAAGGGATTGCTGCTTTCTATTTGTTGGCAAAGACACGTTATGCTCTCCTTGTCTCCCTTGAGAATTAGGCATGTTTTCTCTGCTTCTCTTGTGGTTTTGTCATTAAGGTTTGGAACTTCAAATAATGGTGTATTAAATTTTAATTTCTTCATAGCAATACATATTTATTGTCCTAGTTCCTGTGTGTCAGGTGTCTGTACACAGTTTAACTAGGTCCTTGGCTCAAGGTCTCACAGACTGAAATGAAAGTCTTGACTATAGTTGTGAGTTCACCTGAAGCTCAAGGTACTTGTCCAAAATTGACAAAATACATTTTATTTCAGTTATAGGATGGAAGCTTTTAATTTCTAGAAACTTCCTGTTCTTCCTTGCCATGTGACTGTCAACAACATGTCAGTTTGCTGCCTGAAGGCTGTTCTCTTGTCTGCCCTCTATATTCTCTTAGCTAATTAGGTCACACCCACTCAGGATAATCTACCTTTGATTAAATTAAATTTAAAATATTAGTGGCCTTAATTATATCTGAAACACCCCTTTGGCTATAAAATAGAACATAATCATGGAAATGCTATCCCTTAAAATTCAAGTGTGTCTCACTTTAAAGGGTAAAAATTATGCAGAACATGTATATAGGGACTAATTTTTAAGATTATCTTAGAAATAGAGGCCCAGTGCATGAAATGTATGCATGGGGTGAAGGGGGGTGTCCCTCAGCCCAGCCTGCACCCTCTCCAATCTGAGACCCCTTGTGGGATGTCTGTTTAGGCTGGATCCTGGTGGGATCGGGCTTAAAGGGGCAGTCAGACATCCATATCACAATCCAGGACTTCTGCTCCCAACCACTCACATGCCTGACCGCTTCTGTCTGCCAGCATGATCACCCCCTAACCACTCTCCTGCCAGCCTTATCAATACTGACCTGCTCCCCTGCTGGCATGTCACCCCCAAATGCCCTCCTTTGCTGGTCTGATCACCTACAACTGCCCTTTACAGCAGCCAGGCCCCCCTCACCTGTCCTCCCCTGCTGCCCTAGTCTCCCCCAACTGCCCTTCTCTGCTGGCTCAGTCACCCCAAACTGCCCTCCTCTGCTGGTCTGATTATCCTCAACTGCCCTCCCCTGCTGGCCTAGTCACCCTCAAGTTCCCTCCTCTGCCATCTCAGTCACCCCTAACTGCCCTCCCATGCAGTCCTGGTCCTCCCTAACTATCCTCATCTGCTGGCCTAGTCACCCCTAACTGCCCTCTCCTGCTGGCCTGGTCCCTCTCAACAGCCCTCCCCTGCAGTCCTGGGTCTCCCCCCCCTCAACTGTCCTCCCTTGCAGGCCTGGTCCC
>PVJN01027222.1:0-28289 GCA_004026805.1 Lasiurus borealis
CGCCTCCGGGTTTGGTAGCAAATAAACTCTGCTTGTCGGGTGCCAGGCGCCGGTCGCCACTCTGGTAATAGGCTTCTTGCACATTTGCTAGGAAGCTGGGCAACTTGTCAGCAGGTACCAGTGAGACTGTGCAGCCTCCCCATCCTGCTCCTGTGAGTCGTGACCCTTGAGCTCCAAACGTCCTAAAACAATGAGAAAAGAAAAATCAGACCCTGTAAAGGAACATGAGAGTGATTTGGCTGCTGCTTATAGGACACACAGCCTACCCAAGTGTTGTTTTATAGGATTTTCTCCACTGAACTTTTTAGTAAATTAGAAAATGTATGCTGTTGCAGAGGTAATTTCAAATTTAACTGCATCTAAAACTGGACCTTGGTTTTGGCTCTGAGTAGTAGGTGGCTGCTACACAGCTCTTCGAGTAGTGATTTCATGGCATCTTCCTGCATCTTCAGGAGCTGGTCTGATAACTGGTCTCAGAATTTGCCATCTGATGAAATGTGTGTTGGGTTGGACCTATTGGATAATCCACCATACCAGTAGGCAGTGATCTTAGTCACTATCAACCAGTCAGTCAAAGCTACTATTTTACAAAGTACAAGGATGCTATTTATCCTGACAATAAAGTTAACATGTACTTCCAATTCTTTCTAATAAAATTTACTCCAAATTCATAGCAGATTTAAAAAACTCCATAAGTAATTTAGCACAATTTTGTCCCTTTTTTCCATCTGAATGAGCTATTTTACTTCCTGGGAAATATCAGTAGAATATTACCCCTACTCTAGAACGTCAGAATTATTGCACACCAGTGATTCATATCACCTCAATAATTTTGTCAATCAATTTCTTGTCATCATCTGTTTTATTTATTAAAATATGCTTTTCAAATAAAAATAGATGTTGAAGGAAAAAAGAAAAAATGCTTGCAAACAAAAATCACTCCTGTCCTCCTGTCCTTCAAACATTCATTCAGCTGATGGCCTAATAGCTGCATGGAGCCCTGGGATTCCAGAATGACTCTGAGTCCAAAAGAACCAATTTGCAATTTGGTGATTAGAAAAAAAATATATTGTTGTCAGTCACATCAAACTCTCTTCCCTGGGGAATATGCCAGAACAATAGAGGTATCAGCGAAGCACCTCCTCATCTAGAGCACGCTGTGCCTCCTCCATTCTCTAAGGCCCAAACTATGCCACTTGGTTAGACACAGGCCAGCCAGGTCTCATGTCTTCAATGAATTTGTAGGCATGTTTTCTTGCAGTTTTTCATTTGAACGGTTTCTGAAAGCTGTGGTTTCAAAACTGAACCTAAAGCAAACTGAGTATTGTTTCTAACTTACTGCAAACCCCATAGGAATTGTGCCAAAGGGCCTATTGTGCTGAGTATCCTGCCAGTTTCCTGAGAGCAGAAGCTCAAGTTTTCCTAGGTGAATGCATTCGCTTCTGAGTCCCCAGAGCACCTCTGTCAGCACCCTGCCGGCTGTAGATGAAATGGACTCAATTGCGTCAACCACATGGTCTAAAATCATCAAAGCTCGACTTTCCCAAATAGAGAACGATAAGTGCTATTATAAATAGCCTGTGCCATGAGTCAGTGGCACTTGTGATCACAAATCAGGGTCTGCCCAGCAGTTGGTCAGCAGCCCGCCCAGCAACACACTCACAGACTGAAAGGGCCTGTCTGCAGTGTTCCCACTGGTATTTAATATGCCTTTTGCATATGCCATTGAAATTCTCAGAGACCCAAAAGTTAGGAGACCAATAAAAACTTTAAATTAAGAAGTAGGTGAGCCAAGGTCATTTAGTGAACTTTTCACGTTTGCATTTTTTTCCCCTGGAAGAACAGTAAAACCTTAAAAATATAGGTCCTGAGAGGCAACCATCAGAGAGACAATACAAGAGTTATAAAAAACCAAACCCTAAATTCCTCCAAACACCACTTTGATGACTGTAGCAAATAGATGAAGAAGAGTGTAGAAAGGTTGATCAAAACAACAAATGAAGTCTCTGCCTTAAAAAGCATGATCTACCAAACAAAGGCTAGGGCAGATACGAGATGAAGATTACAGACTATTCCTTTTGATCCTTTTACCAATAAAAAGTAGATTCTTATAATTTTCCAGACATCCAATAAAGCCTGACTAAAACTTCCTACTTTTAAAGGAACTGATTTGACCATAAAGCACTTACTAAGGCACCATGCACAGGACAATGGAGGTTGGGGAGAATCCAATAAGACCCAACTTTACTACAAACTACAAAGAGAAAGAGAATTTGCCTTGTATGTATTTCTATTCAATTTTATTTCGAAATAAGTATTTTTATATTATACAAATAGGTATTATTTTATAAAACCTTAAATTCAGGGACAGCTTATATCTATCTCTCTAATTTCAGCCCAGCATAATTCCAGGTATTTGTTAGGTTCTAAAAACTGGCTGTTGAGTTTTATATTTGTTTTAAAATATCAAAATATAGGAACTGCCTTATGACTCAGAAATTCTACTTCTTGAAATTTATCCAAAGAAAACGAAACACTAATTTGAAAGAATATATGCACTCTTATGTTCATTTAAAATAGCCAGGATCTGGAAGCAGCCCAAGAGTCCATTAGTAGATAAGTAGATAAAACAGCTACCTCACATGAACACAATGGAATACTACTTGGCTGTAAAAAGAAAGAAAATCTTACCCTTTGTAATAGCACAGATGTACCTGGAGAACATTATGCTAAGTGATATAATGCAGTCAGAGAAAGACAAGTATATGATTTCACTTATATGTGGAATCTAATGAACAACTGAACTAACAAGCAAAATTCATAAATAGACAGGACTTTTGGGGTGGTGGAGGAGTTGGGATGTGTGTGCAGAGATTGAGGAAAAATGAATAAAAGAGAGAGATCTCATGGATATGAACAACAGTAATTTCGGGGGGGAATACTGGGGGAAGGTGGGAGATGGTATAGGGCAGTGGTTCTCAACCTGTGGGTCGTGACCCCTTTGGGGGGTCGAACGACACTTTCACAGGGGTCGCCTAAGACCATCGGAAAACACAGGTATTTACATTATAATTCATAACAATAGCAAAATTACAGTTATGAAGTATGGTTGGGGGTCATCACAACATGAGTAAAGGGTCGCGGCATTAGAAAGGTTGAGAACCACTGGTATAGGGGGAATTAATAGTGATAAAAAAACTAAAATAAAGAAATAAATATCAAAATATTTACTTAGGCTTTTAAAATTAATGTTAGAAAACCTCAATTATGTGAAATAAAGTATAATAATAAAGGAAAAAGATGATACTTGCTCAATTACAAAATATCTTTTAAGTAAACAAAATATAAATTTTAAAGTAGAATTTACTGAAGAACATAAAATAATTTTGAAACCCAATCAATTATATATGAAATGGCATATACTCTGAACACATAATAATCTAGCCACTCAGTGTGTGTGTGTGTATTAGAGGCCTGGTGCATGAATTCATGCCTGAGTGGGGTCCAGGGGGAGGGGAAATGGGCAGTTGGCCAGCTTCCCTGCTGGTTGAACTCCTGGTCAAGAGGACAATTTGTATATTAGCCTTTTATTATACAGGATATACACTGAGTGGCCATATTATTATGCTTTCAGAGATCATAATAATCTGGCCACTCGGTGTATATTAGTATAATATATGTAATATAATATAATATATAATAATAAAAGCATAATATGCTAATTAGACCAAACATCATTTGGGACATCCTTCCAGATGAAGCTGGGGCCAGAGCGCGGGTCCTGGGTATCAAAGGGAACCAAGTGCCAGCAGCCAGGGGAAGGAAGGCCTACTCTTACACAAATTTCATGCATTGGGCCTCTAGTATAATCCTATTTAATAAAGAGGTGATAGGCAAATTGACCATCATGCCCTCATACAAAATGGGTGCCCCCATGTGGTCACAAGATGGCCCCACAAAATGGCTGGCAGGAGAGGGCAGTTGTGGGCCATCAGGCCAGCAGGGAAGGGCAGTTAGGGGTGACCAGGATGACAAGGGAGAGCAGTTGGGGCAACCAGACTGGCAGGGGAGGGCAGTTGCGGGTGACCGGGCTGGCAAGGGAGCAGTTAGGTGTCGATCAGGCTGGCAGGGGAGTGGTTAGGGAGTGATAAGGCTGGCAGACAGAAGCGGTTAGGGGCAGTCAGGCAGGCAGGAGAGCAGTTGGGAGCCAGCAGTTTTGGATTGTGAGAGGGATGTCTGACTGTGGGATCAGGCCTAAACAGGTAGATGGATATCCCCCGAGGGGTCCTAGATTAGAGAGGTTGCAAGCTGGGCTGAGGGACCACCTCCCCCCTCCACCTCAGTACATGAATTTCATGCAGTGGGCCTCTAGTATAATCATAAGCAGCCAGTAATATATCCTTTACCTGGAAATACTTCGAATATCTGCTCTGAAGCCTAAAATATTCTGATTAGAATCTCAGAAAAACAGACCTTCCAGAACAACTTATATTATTTTTACAGCCAGGTTAGAACCACTTTCAGACCACTTTAGATTTAAGAAATCACAGACTTCAAATACTGTTTAGATGTAAAAGTATAAGACAATCTGACTATAAGTCTATCTTAGAAATTAAGCAGCTAAAGACCATTGGAGAGCAGTTAGTTTGATTCTAGCTTATGGTATATCTTATCTATCTATCTATCTATCTATCTATCTATCTATCTATCTATCTATCTATCTGCCTACCTACCTACCTACCTACCTACCTATCTACCTACCTACCTATCTGGCGGATGAATGAAAATACATGGAAAACAGAGGCCCAAAAAGAAGTGAGCCCGAGGGCAGTGGGAAGGGCTCCATGCCTTTCTTGGGCAGAGCTGCAGGTTCCCACCTGAGCTGGTGGGGAAAGGACCCAGGACTGTGGTGTGCATCTCGCTCCTCCCCACTGGGACCTGCTTGGGAGAACAGGCACTGGAGGCTGAGCAGCTCCGGGGGAATAACACTGTGGAAAACCTTCTGAGGAAGACAGCACTTCTACTTTTGTAACTTTTGTTTGTCTATTAAAATGTGTCATTAACAGCTTGGGCAATAGTGCAGCACTGAGTCCTCCTTATTTCAACAAGTGTCAACGTGGAAATAACGGCCTTAACTGTTTTTTCTTAAGTGCAACCAGGGAAACCAATAATGAGCGGTTTCTCATGTAATTGACTTGGTTTCAAAACTCTTTTGTGTTCCTCAGTAAATCCTACTTCAAAATTCAGCTGTTTCTTAAAATTTACATTTTCCTTTAAAAAGAGTTATTTTATCATTGGGCAAACTTCATCTTTTTCCTTCATTATTATACTTTATTTCACATAATTGAGGTCTTCTAACATTAATTTAATGAAAATAAGTAAACAACCTCTCTGCAGGAGTGTAGTTAACTTCTCCCTCCCTGGCCCTTTTCTTTGGATCCTCAACAGATTTTTCTCTTGAGGAACAGGAAAAGGCACCACTGAGAAAGAGCAAGCACTGGTGACTGCTATCCTTCTCCCCTTCTCTCCACCCGAGTCATAAAGCAGCTTCCTCTATGTTGTCTGGTAGGCTTGCTATGTAGAGGCACCTTTCCATGCAGTCTGGCTCAGAGCTCATAAAGATTCTAGCTTGTAGTAGTGCCCTGAGTATTCCAGGCATAGGAATCCTTCATTCACTTAATCAATTAGTTGTCTTTTGCAAATACTTTCCAAGCAGGCCTTCAGGAAAACTAAAGGAATTTTAAAGTGCCACAAGGGGACCAAAAGAGAAACCTAACCATTATCTTTGGCGATGCTCCCGACCCCTTTCCAGCCTTCCTCCTGTCCATGGCCTCACTCTGCTGACTGCTCAAAGCACTTAAGCACTTAGCACCTATACCTCTCCTCTTCCTGCTCTCATATCTGATGGTATCTTAAGATAATTCTATCCAGAAATGTGAAGTCTGATTTCCTAAAATATTGCTTTTATAGAAGCAAGGACATTTTCTCAGGCCAAAAATCCAGGAGTCATCTTGTGTCCTGTCTTTCACCCACACAGCAATCATCGTGAGTCTTCCTTCAAGGCATCTGCACAGGACCTTAACACTTCCACACGCCTTTCTTCCCGAAAGCCAGAGCCCTTCCATGGCCCCCAAGGCCCACGTGGTGTGGCTCCTCCCACCCTTCTTCCTTCATCACCCACTACTCTGTCCTTCCTCTACTGTCCTCCAACCACACTGGTCTTCTTGCTGTGCCTCACATATGACAGCCACATGCCCACTCAGGACCTATTCACTTGCTATTTCTTCACTTCCTTCAGGTTTCTTCAAATACTGTCAAGGACTCCTTCAGCCACTCCATATAAAGATTTCCCCCTCAACCCTGGTACTCTCTATTCCTTCTTCTTTCTCATAACACTTATCACTACTATCTAATTTCTTTCTTATTGTAAGTTCCCTCTTTCCCCATGAGAATGTGAGCTCCACAAGAGCCATAGCTTGTGAACCATCCCAGAAAGAAAAAGTTCATTAGCGAATTGCAGGCGGCTAGCAAATGCCCTTCCACCGCTTTTCAGATGGGATTCAAACCACCCCACTACCTTACAGGCAGCAACGCTTCCTGATTTTGGACAAACCATGCCTCTTCCTCTTATGTCCAAAACTGAACAATATTTGTCCCCTTCCATTTAGTGGGCCCTTGATATTTTCTGAAAAGAGCCCTTACAATGAAACAAGCTCAGGGAGGCTTCTTGGCAATTAGTGAGCAAACACTGACGGCAGCAGAGTCATTGTCAGCAATGCTCTGTTCAAATCTCTCAGCAAGTCAGGTTACACATGCCATGCCCAATCACTGGGGCTGCTTGGTTTAAACTCTTCAGGCTGCAAGTGTGGCAATGAGTGAGGCAAGCCATAGGCGCCAAGTAGCAAATTATATTTTCATTACTAATTGCAGACAGTTCTCATATTCTCTTCATGTACTATCTGCTCACAGTGAAAATAACATGTACCATTTGGGAGTTTGCCCGGTTTCCCTTTCAGTGCTCCCAAGGTCACTGATCCCTCTGGGCAAAGGGACCATTCTCCTCTGTTCCCCCCACTCACTAGCAATTACAAATGAACTGGTCTCAGGCTTCCTGAAAGTTTCCCTCTTTACATTTCTGTCTCACCAACCATTCATAACCGTTCATCTTTTTCCCCAAAATTGCCTAACAAACATAAAAAGGCAGGAAATGCTGGCTCTCCGAGTTAATCCCTTCAGCCCAGCAATCTATCGGGCTTGAGGGTCCCTTCCATTTTCTTTTCTTTTGAATAAAACTAAACTTAGGACCCCAAACAGAAGATGCTGGCAGAGCCACAATGCAGTGGACAGCAATGGGTAAAATATCAGGAGAAAGTAACAGGGACCACGTCTGAGAAAAGTTCCCTGAAATGTCTTTCCCAGGATGTTCCAAAGAACCAACTCCATGCCCGGAGCCTCATGAAGCATGGAAGAGCCCTCCAGTCTCTCATCACGCAGACGTTCAGGAAGGAGCAAGGTCGGCTCCACATCACACACAACTCTTCATACAGGAAGTGAGCAAGGATCATCTTTCACTCAGAAGGCCATGAAAATGTTTTGTTGGTTTCTTGTTTTTTTTTTCATTAATTCAAACAATTGCTTTGGCAGCATCCCCCAACCCTGCCACGCTGGTATCTCAGCCTCACCGACAGATGTCCACCAGCTGGTCCAGCTCAGGGCAGCTACACTCATACATGTCCCGGCAGCTCTCGTGGCTCTGGTTCATCAGCTCCCCCAGCAGCTGGACCATGTTGTCAGGTGCTTCCTCGCAGATCTTCTTAAACTGGAGCACTCGCGCAGCCTCGCTGTACACGTGCTTAGCCCGCTGGTACAGTTTGAAGATGAGCACTTAGGAAGGAAGGGGATAGGAACAAGAAAGAAACAATTACTGGACAACCCAGTGCAAAGAAAAGTACAGTTACTGAGGACTTGCATTTCCATCTTCATTATCAACACCTTAGACTTTATATAGGTCTCTCCTTCACTGAAAGAATTCTTTATAGTCTAAATATGCCTCTTATTATGTCTAGCTCTAACTTTTTATGATTCTATGAAGAACTTCCTCCAGACCTTTCCCCCCATATTGTTATGCTTTGTGAAGAAGATGTGACAGTTGCCTTCTGCTTGCACCCAGTTCTATTCTCTGCCCTTCCCCATCCCAACATCTGCCCCAGGAGGCTGGCCTGTGTGAGACACACCAACATGCTCCCTTGCCCTCTAGATGGTAGAGAGGAAGGAAGGTTGACAAGAGGCAGAAGGGAAAGAGTGAGGTCAGAGTGTTTACTTCCAGCTCTCCCTGGGAGAGCCCTCTGGAGCCAGGTCCATTCTCCACTGAAGGACATCCTTTCAAGGCAGCTTTTTTTAAAATTTTTAATTGCTTCAAGTATTACATAAAAGAGTACATATATCTCCTTTTCAAGGCAGCTTTTTATGTGACTCTCCTCCATGCTCTGCCTCCAGGTGTCTCTCCCCTAGACTATTACTACTTTTTTGGAAGTACTGTTACCTCCCCCTTATGAATCAATAGATTCTGCTAAAATCTCTGGTCACATTTTTCCCTTCCACACCACCATCTTCTTGGCTCTTAGAGATGGATAAAAAGGCAGCAAAGGCTACAGGAAGTAAGTGCTCATTCTTAGGATTTGTATAACAGTTCACTAATTATAAGTGGTGGGGCTAGCTTTCCTATAAATTAATAAAGAATTAAAAGTTTTCTTTCAAAGTTTCTCAATTGAGTCATATTAGACATATTAAACTTACAGTTGGCTGCTTGCATCAATGAAATGATACAAATTCATGTGAATTTTCCTATTCTCTTTCAAAGAGGACCTAAATGCAGTCATCAGATCTAATTGATACTTTTTTTTATAGTGTGTTTTGTAATCATTCCTTCTATTCCCACTGTCATTATCCAAATTTATACTTTTATTCCTTTTCCCACTTAAAACTATTTTGCAGTGATTTCCCAATTGGCCTTCCTGTCTTAATCTCAACCTCCTCTGAGGTCAACACTGTCAGATTGAAGTCCTGACACATAGCCTTCCTCATGTTCCCAAACCTTTACTGCTTCCCCAGTTTTTACCATAATCCAAATTCTTAGACTTAACATGCTCGTCCCAATAGGAAATCTTCCCTCCAGGCAAACTTGCCAATTTATAGTTATTCAAACACTCCTTGCTTCTGGGTATACTCATTGGGCCACACAAAAAGAGTTTCTTGTTTTCTCTCTCCCTGTTAAAATTTTACCTCCTTTATATGCTCCATGAAGTTATGATGGCCCCAGATAGGAACAATCTCTTGACTCTGCATTTGTACCACACTTGTAGTCCGTGGCATTCATGTGGGTGATCATCAGATACTTTCCACAGTAATTGTTTCTCCTATCTCTGCAAAGTTTGCCAACTGCTGAAGATAAAGACTTAATCTTTTGGTTCTGTGCATTCCACCAACCATCTTTCATGCCACAGCACCTTCAACAGTGCCTTACCCAGCAGGAGCTCCAGTGGCTGTCCACTGTTGATAATGATATATTAGGACTTTATTTTTAACCCCAAAAGCAAGATACCTCCATATAGTCATTGTTGTTTAAAAAATGAGGTATTCAACAGCTTACTAGTATTGAGGAAAGGGGACAATATGATTCCCTTTGGTATTGAATCTGCAACCACTGACATCAAGTATGGAGGGAAAATAAAAAAAATACCAATACTGGCATATACTGTCAGCAAAAACACACGGTCTGAAGAGAGATCACAGGTAGATTTAATGATAACTCCTCAAAATCTCTGTACAGACAAGGAAAAAGATGGCTCATTGATTGGCATGTAGGTGCCCAAGATAGTGTCAATAATTTTATATATATATAAATGTATATTAATATATGTTAATATAATCCAGGTTGTAAAATATATATTTTAAAGGAGTTGAAAATAACTTTATTAACTATACTTTAAAATTGTTGTTTTTTTCCAACAAAAAAACAGATGCATAGATTGATGGTTGTTAGAGGAGAGAAAAGGTGTGGGACTGGGTGAAAAAGGTGAAGGGATTAAGAAGTACAAATTGGTAGTTACAGAATATTCACAGAGATGTAAAATATAGTATAGGGAATATAGTCAATAATATTGAGATAATTATATATTGTGCCAGGTGAGTACTGGAAATATTAGGGGTGAACACTTGTAAAATGTACAATTGTCTAACCAGTATGCTGTACACCTGAAAGCAATACAAAATAATATTGAAAGTTTAAAAAAATAGATTATAAATTGATGTTGAAACAAAATGTTTAAAATACTAGTTATGTTCACTGCAGCATTATTTACAATAGCCATGATATGGAAACAATCTAGGTAATCCCTGAAGAGATGAATGGAAGAAGACATGGCTCTGTGTTTATGTGTGTGAGAGTGAGTGTGTGTGTGTGGGTGTGTGTGTGTGTAGGCACGCACATACACTGGAATATTACTCAGCCATTAAAAATAATGGAATCTTGCCATTGGTAGCAACATGGATAGACTTAGAGGGTGTTATAACAAAACAGACTCCTATATATAGGAAAAACTGATAGTTGTCAGATGGTTGGATGGTGGAGGATAGGCAAAAAGGTGAAAAGGTTTAAGAGGGACAATATAACAAATCATAAGATTGTAAAGTACAGTAGATGGAATACAGTCAACATCACAATTTTGTACAGTGACTGATAGATACTGGATATTTTGTGGTAATCACTTTATAAGTTACATAAATGTCAATTCTCACTATGTTGTATATTAGAAGCTAATATAATATTGTGTGTCAATTATAGTTGACATTACTAATGAGTCTGCCAACCACTGACCTAGACTCTTGATTCCAATAATTACAAGTTGACACACAATATTAGCCCAGCCTGTGTGGTTCAGTGGTTGGGCGTTGACCTATGAACCAAGAGGTCGGATTAAATTCCCACTTAGGGCACACGCCCAGGTTGTGGGCTCGATCCCCAGTGGGGAGGATTCAGGAGGCAGCTAATCAATGATTCTCTCTCATCGTTGATGTTCCTCTCTCTTTCCCCTCTCCCTTCCTCCTCTCCCTCCCTTCCTCTCTGATATACATTATACACACACACACACACACATACATATATACATATATACTAGCTTTTGGATTCCACATGTTTCAGTTTTACTTTTTAACTACTTCACCTCCCATAATCATGGGCCAAACTACAAAATCAGAGTATGGGGTTGGGGGCATAAGTGGAGATTATTGGTTCATTTTTATTGTAATGTTCCATTTTATGAAGAAATTATCTAGTTTGTAAGTCCACTGCTATTTACTATCGCAGCACAAAAGGCACACTAAAGCAACATCCACTACGACCATAAAGCAGTGCTATTTAGCTGACAAATCACTATACAGTACTATACTCCAACTTGCAAAATCTTTGTTTAAAACATTGAATTATAAAAATTTTCAAATGTACAGAACAGTAGAGAAAATATTACAGTACTTGATGAGCCCATAAATTAAACAATTATTAACATTTTTGCCTTATTTTCTTCAATTGATATTTTGTTGAAGTGTTTTAAAATATAGATGTGACATTTCCTCCCCAATTTGCATATGCATATCCACAATATAAGTATATTTTCTTACATAATTCCATATCATTATAACATCTAACAAAATTACAAATGATTCCTTAATATTGTCACATACTCAGTGAATATTTAAATTTCCCAGTTGTCATTTAAATGTCAATTGATTTACACCATGATCCAACCAAAATCTACACATTATATTCCATTATCTATACTAATAATAGCCTACGTCAATGGTCTGCAAACCGCCAGGGTTTGCTGCTCTGTTGATTAATGAGTTTGCCAACCACTGACCTAGACTCTTGATTCCAATAATTACAGGCTGTTGTTGTTCCTTGTGATTAAGTCCTAGGTGATCATCATGCCCTGATACCACGATGCCCTCACGCTGTCACAAGATGGTGCACCAGCAGCCACTCTGCCTAGCAAGGCCTGGGGATCGGTCCCAGCATCTCTGCTGTGCATCTCTGCTGCCTCATGCAGAGGAGGCAGGTCCCTGCCACCTCATGTGGAGGAGGCGAGTCCTGGAGGCTGCTCAGCACAGCTTCCACCCAGCACGGACCTGCATCCACTGCAGAGGCAGACCCCCAGCTCCAGCCTACCTCTTTGGGGCAATCCACCAAGGAACCCCAGGTGGGTAGAGCCTACCGCTTAGGGCAATTGATCGCAGGGATCCTGCACTGTGAGAAGGCACAGGCTAGGCTGGAGAATCCCCTCCCCCCGAGTTTTTGTGCACGGGGCCACTCGTGTCTAATGAGTCTCTTTTTTAAAATACAGTGGTACCTCGAGATACGAGTGCCCTAACATACGAGATTTTTGAGATACGAGCCGTTGAGCGAACGATTTTTGCTTTGAAATATGAGCAACAGTTGAGATACGAATAATCGCGCGGATCGGCTGGCTGCACATGACTCGAGTGTCTCATAGTTTCCCACGCCTCAAGGTTACAAAACGAATTAAACTTGTATCTCGAGGTACCACTGTATTTATTTTTATGGATTTCAGAGAGGAAGGGAGAGGGAGAGAGAGATAGAAACATCAATGATGAAAGAAAATCATTGATCGGCTGCTTCCCGAATACTCCCTATTGGGGATTGAGCCTGCATATGCCCTCAACCAGAATTGAACCTGCAGCCCTTCAGTCCATAAGCCGATGCACTATTCACTGAGCAAACTGGCTAGGGCTAATAAGTGTCTTTTAATCAAGAATTTAAAGTGATTTTTTTTTTGATACTCTGGGTTTTGAATGTCATATACATATAAGGATGTCTTAGAGCCATTTCCTGTAATAAAACTCAATAAAAGTCCATTAGGGAGAATATGCTTTGGTTTCCCTTTAGGATTATATAGTCCTTTAGGATTAAATGATTTCCGTTAGGATTACATATTCTAAAGCAGAAACTGTCCAGAGAGATGTTTTTATATTAAACCTTAGCAAGGGTATTTTGTTTATGACAAGAACCATTCAGATAGCACCAAGCAGATTACCAGACCTTCACCAATGTGGCAACATCTGTGTCTGTTGTCTATTGCAGGGTGTTTCACAGCAAGACTCCTGAAGCAGAATGTCTAAGGAGGACTCTTGCTAGGCATTCAAAGGTGTGCCCCCTTAATGGTAGTTAACTCAGACAAGCTCGGGAGAGGGCAGAAAGGGCATCTGTTTTCAATTGTGATAAAAAGTCTTGCTAAGGGCTACAACAGATCTGGAGACCACCCTGTGGGAGGGAAAGCAGTTCTGTGTTGGCTGGATATCACAAAAGCTCTCTGGATCCAGGGTTCTGGCTTGTTATTTGCTGGCAACTCATCAGGTCTCTGTTGTACAGTAACCAAAACATGCAAGAAAATTTAAAACTGTAACAGCTTTCTTCCTTGCCCCATCTGTATATAAACTTACAATCCTTCAGAGCAATTATTTTACTAAAGGATGAAGGAAGTTGTTACTATCTTCACTCACACATGCTTTCTTTCAAAGCACATTCAATTTTAAAATATAACACCAGGTGCCATTTTCCTAAAATACTACTAGCGTACTATCCTGTGGATGGGACATCTGAGGCTTTGAAGCAGGACATACCACATAGACTTTAGATCATGAGTTTTCTTCAGTGTGACTCTTAGATAATTACTGATTCTGATCCTGGAATCAGACACAGACTCTGAGATCTAGGTGAGCATGGACATATACATTTAAACTGTAAAAATTGTTGAATAAATTAACTTGTGTAATGATTCTGTTAGCTCTAAACTTGCCTCCCCCGTGACATCCCTACACCATATGGGGCTCCTGCAATGCTCTTCCCCCTGATCTTGACATGGCTGGCCCCGCTTGTTATTCAAATCTTAGACGTCACAGCTTTAAGGAGACCTTTCCTCAACTTCAATCTAGAGTAACCTCCCCACCTATACATTCTCTCCATCCTCTTTTATTCTCCCAAAACTTAACAACATCTAATTTTCTTTTCTTCTTTATTTTATTGTTTCCATCACCAATTATCCCCCCATACCCTCTTCTACCTCCACCTACCACACTCCTCCCCCCACAATCACCACACTATTGTCCCTGTCCATGAGTTCTTTCACTTTTTTTATTTTTTGCTCGATCCCTCCACCCACCCACCCACCCCCCAACACCCACCACCACCAGAGCTGTCTGCCTATTCCCTATCTATGAGACTGTTCAATGTTTTTCATTAAATTCCACATATAAATGAAATCACATGGTACTTGTATTTCTCTTACTGGTTTATTTCACTTAGCATAATGTTCTCCAAGTCTACCCATGCTTTTGCAAAGGATAAATTTTTTTTTCTTGCTTTTTATAACTGAGTAGTATTCCATCATGTACATGTACCATGGCTGTTTTATCCACTCATCTACTAATGGGCACTTGGGTTGCTCCCAAATCTTGGCTATTGTAAATACACTGCAATAAAAATAGGGGTGCATATATTTTTTCAAATTAGTGTTTCAGGATTCTTCAGATAAATTTTCCAGAAGTAGAATCACTGGGTCATAAGGCAGTTCCACTTTTTATTGTAACTACATACTGCTTTCCATAGTGGCTGGACCATCAGTGCACAGGATTCCCTTTTCTCCACATACTTGCCAACATTAGTTTGTTGATTTATTGATGCTAGCTAATCAACAGGTGTGAAGTGATATCTTATTGTGATTTTAACTTATATTTCTCTGATGATTAGTGATGTATAGCATCTTTTCATATGTCTATTGGCCATCTGTATGTCCTCTTTGAAAAAATGTCTATTCAGGTCCTTTGCCCATTTTTTAAAATTTAATAAATCTTTATTGTTCAGATTATAACATTTGTTCCTCCTTTTCCCCCCATAGCTTCCCTCCACTCGGCTACACCCCTCCCTCTACCCTTACCTCCCCTGCATTGTCCTCATCCATAGGTGTATGATTATTGTCCAGTTTCTCCCTGTATCCCCCTCACCCCTTCCCCCTGAGAATTGTCAGTCTACTCCCTTTCTATGCTCCTGATTCTATTATATTTGCCAGTTTATTCTGTTCATCACATTTTTAATTCACTTGATTTTTAGATTCACTGTTGATAGATATGTATTTGTTGTTCATAATTTTTATTTTTACCTTTTTCTTCTTGCTCTTGTTAAAGAGTACCTTTCAGCATTTCATATAATACTGGTTTGGAGTTGATGAACTCCTTTAGCTTTTTCTTATCTGTGAAGCTCTTTATCTGCCCTTCAATTCTGAATGATAACTTTGCTGGGTAGAGTAATCTTGGTTGTAGGTTCTTGCTATCATCACTTTGAATATTTCTTGCCACTCCTGTCTGGCCTGCATCGTTTCTGTTGAGAAATCAGTTGACAGTCATATGGGTGCTCCCTTGTAGGTAATGAACTGTTTTTCTCTTGCTGCTTTTAATATTCTCTCTTTGTCTTTTCCTCTTGGTATTTTAATTATGATGTGTCTTTGTGTGGTCCTCTTTGGGTTCTTTTTATTTGGGATTCTGTGTGCTTCCCGGACTTGTAAGTCTATTTCTTTCACCAGATGTGGGAAGTCTTCAGTCATTATTTCTTCAAATAGGTTTTCAGTATCTTGCTCTCTCTCTCTTCTTCTGGCACCCCCACAATTCTGATGTTGGTATGCTTGAAGTTGTCCCAGAGGCTCTTTAAACTATCTTCACATTTTTGGATTCTTTTTTCTTCTTGCTTTTCCAATTGAGTTTTCTGCTTCTTTGTATTTCAAATTTTTTACTTGATTCTTGACTTCCTCTAGTCTGCTATTAGGTCTCTGTATAATATTTTTTTATTTCAGTCAGTGTATGTTGAATTTCGTGTTGGTCCTTTTTCATCTCCTCTTGGGTCTTGCTAAATTTATCTATCTTTTCTAGGAAATTCTTGAAAAACCTTATAACCGTGGTTTTGAACTCTATATCCAGTCATTTATTTTCCTCCATTTCTTTCATTTGTGATCTGTTCCTTTGTCTCCGCACTTTCATGCCAGGAGAACTTCTGTGTTGGAATCAGCCTTATGATGCAAGTCTTGCAAAACTACAAAAGCCTCTCTGTTTGACTTGGATGGGGTGGAGCCTCAGTACTGAGCAGAGACCACCTTGGCTTCCAGTCAGCCCTGCCCTACGTGGCCCCTGGGTCTCAAGTGTCTCTCAGTTATCATTGCAGCCCTTTTTGTGACACACGCATGTGCCTTTAGACCTCTGCCTTTCTGGTTCCCTTGCACTCTGGGACCATATGAGTCTGAGTCACCAGGGTCTCACCCAAAACTGGGGTTCAATGCAGTTAGAAGTGGCACAGTTGGGAGGCTCTGTCTCCTGCCCTCTAGAGAAATCCAGCAGCACAATCAGCAGTCCGTCCTCTCTGCACGCATTGGTGTGCCCACCCCAGACTTCTGTCCTTTCGCGGCTCCCCTAAATTTCCTTGCATTCTTCTTTTTTCACAGTCCAGACTCCCCCCCCCCCATATGAGTCTTGCCCAGAGCTGGGGTTCAATGCAGTAGGATAAGGGGTTCAGTGCTGTCGCGAGTGTCCATCTCCTGCCCACCAGAGGAAGCCAGCCAGGCACACCGCCGCCTGCTTTCTCCACGCATGTATCTCCATATCTCAGCTTTTTGCAGCTCTTCTGAGTCTCTGTGAGCCCCTCTCTTTCCTTCTAGTTGTAGAATTTCCACTCAGCCAACTTTTCTGGATGATGTCTGTTCTTTTAGCTGTAGTTTTGAAATTGTTATGCTGCCATCTTGATTTCTCCCTTTGCCCATTTTTTAATGGTGTTGTCTGTCTTCCTGGTATTGAATTGCATATGTTCTTTATGCATTTTAGATATTAATTCCTTTAGCTTTTTCTTGTCTGGGAAGTTCTTTAAATGACAGCTTTGCTGGGTAGAGTATTTTGGTTGTAGATCCCTGCTTTTCATCTCTTTGAATATTTCATGCCAATACCTTCTGGCCTAACCTGTTTCTGTTGAGAAATCAGCTGACAGTCTGTGGAAGCTCCCTTGCAGCTGTCTTTCTGTTATGGATGTTGTTATATTTCATGTCATCCCAAAAGTTCCTTAAACTAACCTTTTTTTAAAAAAAAAAATTCACTTTTCTTTTTGTTGTTCAATTGGTTGTGTTTTTTCTACCTTATCTTCCAAATCACTGATTTGATCTTCTGCCTCATCAAGCCTACTATTTATTAATTTCAGTGTAGTTTTTATTTCAGATATGGTATTCTTTGTTTCTGCCTGGTCCTTTTTATGGTTTCTATGTGCTGTTTCATATGTTTGGCATCCTTATAATCTTTACTTTGAACTCTAAAATTATAAGTTGCTACCTCTATTTTATTTAGCTCTCCTTCTGGAGAATTTTCTTGTTCTTTCATTTGGGTTCTGTTTCTTTCTTTCATTTGGGTTCATTTTCTTTCATTTTGGCTGCCTCTGTGTTTTTTTCTATGTAGATCTGCTGACTCCCAGTCTTGGTAGGGTGGCCTTATGTTGTAAGTGATCTGTAAGACCCACTGCACAGTCTCCCTGTTCATTTGAGTTGGGTGCTCTAGAAATGTCCCTTAAGCACATTACATGGGACTTCCTAATGTAATTGAGTTTTTATTGCTACTGGACCATCAGGTATGGAACAGACCCTCAGGCTGGCTGACAGTGAAGCTCAACCCCCAACACAACATGCAAGCTGAGGTGCAGGTGCCAATCACATAAAGCAGAATTTGCCTCAGCAGAGTTCAGTGCCTACCAATATCTCCCTGTGAATATACTGCTTGTGTAGCTTATTAGATCCTACTCTGTGGTTTATCTGAAGCTGACCACTAGGTGTTTTGATTCTGGGCCTCTTCTGAGGGACTCTGGAGCAGGTCAGTGTCACACAATGTCTGTGACTAGCCCCATGCAACCTATCTGGAGCTATCAGCAATCCACAACTTGTAGTTCTCTCTGGTGGACTGGGTGCATGGGGAAAGGACCACGCTGCACATCAAGGTCTGCTTTTCTAGCACCGGTTCCAGAGACAAGTCAGCAAAAGTCTCAAAGCACCCAGAGATCCTCCTTTGCCTATAATCTATTAGGCTCAGTCACTTAAAGTTCTCTTTTCATAGCCATCAACCCCAGATTATCCTCACACAGCTCTAGTCCACTCTGCCTTTCCTCCACTGGAGCCAAGGATCAGTGGCTGTGAACAAAATTTTGTGCATTGGCCTTTAAAAAGGTAACTGCAGCCGAAACTGGTTTGGCTCAGTGGATAGAGCGTCAGCCTGCAGACTGAAAGGTTCCAGGTTCGATTTCGGTCAAGGGCATGTATCTTGGTTGCGGGCACATTCCCAGTAAGGGGTATGCAGGAGGTGGCTGATGGATGTCTCTCACTCATCAATGTTTCTAACTTTCTATCCCTCTCCCTTCCTCTCTGTAAAAAAATCAATAAAATATATATTTTTTTTTTAAAAAAGGTAACTGTATTAATAGTGGTTCCTCCCTGGCAGACAGAATATGGATGTCTTTCCCAGTTCTGGTGCTCTGGGCTGGGTAGCCCAGCTTGTGGCTTATACCCCAAACTTCTCAGGTGAACCCCTCTGCAGCTGATATATCCCTCTGGAATTCTAGATGCTGCCTATGCATGCTCAGGCAGCTCTCTTGAGCCTCTGTATCTCCTATCAGTCTCGATGTCACCTCTATGTAAGCCCTTGTTATATGGCTTCTCTCCAGCTAGTCTTCACTTGGTTATTCAGGATGATTTTCCTATACTTTAGTTGTAATTTCAGTTTGGTCTCAAAAATAGGTGAGTATAGCTTCCACCTAATCTGTCACCATCTTGGGTATCCCCCAATTTTCTTATATGTTCATTTATTTGTTGGCTTGTGGTATTTCTCTCCTCTAGAAGTTAATGGCTGGGAGGTCAAAGACCTTGTCTAATTTCTTCACTATTGTATCTTCAACAGCTAAAACAGGATTTGGCACACAGATGGGACTCAATCAATATGTATTGGACGAATAGTTCCTTGACTTTATAATAAAACTGCACAAATCTTCGCTAATATTCTATAGGACAAATGCAATTGAGCAAGTTAAGACTTACTATTTTGGCAATTGATGCTTACTAGCATCTTCACCAAAAAAATTGAGAATAGTTTACTAAAAGAAAGTTCAGAGACAGTAAACCCCAGTATCTAAAGTGTACCTAATAGCCATTATCACAGATGACAGAATTGTTTATATTGTATTTTGCTTCACAGGTGTGGGAGAAAGATTTCTAAAACAAACAAAATGTATTTCAAATAAAATGAACAGAAAATAGATAATCATAATCAATTAAAATATTTTTTCTTTTAGACAGTCTTTGAAACAAAAAGATGCCTAGTCACTTCCACCTTCCAAAGATGGCTACAGAGCTTATGATCACAACTCCTAATCAATTAATTAAACCAGGATACAAACAATTCATCTTTTTTTTTTTTTTTTGTATCTGTTATGGGTAAGAATGAGAAAGAGTCTGTGAATGGCATCATTTTCCTCATAAAAGCTGAGAGTAGCAGGTCAACAGTAGATGGAGGACATACCTATCCTATCTCTAAAAGAGCCTCACTGATTTATTTTTTTAATTTGAAGAGGGAATTTATTACAATACAAAGGTTCTTGCAGGGATTCCCACAGCTGTAATGAGTTAATAGCTAGTATCACACCTTTCTGAAGGGTAGATCGTGATGTAATCATACACTTATATTTTTGGGTTTTGCAAAATCTACAGATAATATCCCAGAGGATGTTCCTCCCTCTATATTGCACAGGTGCTGGAAACCAATAATTGTCTCACTAATAGAAAGTGTGGATAAGGAACCCGGAAGGCTGGTCAACCTTGAAGTTCTGAAAGGTCAGAGCCACCCACCCCCTATCTGATTGAGACAATGGTAGCTGAAGCAACTTCCCAACCAAATAATCATGTAATCCTTACTGATAAGATAATCTACCTGTTACTGGAATTGCCTGTTTCAGGGCAAAGGGTGTATCCCAAACCTAAATAAAAGGGATGGCAAGGCAGAAGGAAGGGATAGTCTTCTCACTAGAGGAAGGCTCTCACCTGGCCCCCCAATATTTCCATATTAATACTTTTCTAGTCTCTTTTCATTTGTGTGCAGTCTTTTCTAGAACCCGAACCCTGAACAGAGAACCCTGAACCACACAGGATGTGAAAGGGGCTCCCACACACAGGGGCTAGAATGTAGATTCATTTCTCTTGCTTTTTGGTCTTCATATTCCTTTATTTTGACCTCAAACTTGTCAAGCACATGTTGGCAGACATTTATGAGCTTATTCAGGCCTCTCTGAAATGGCTCACCAGCCGGAAGAGCACCTTGAGTCTTAATTCGTAAATTAATTTTAGTCTCAGAGGAGGGGTTGTAGTATAACCACAAAATTCCACTTCTGGGTTCTTCATGATCATGTAATGAAGAGAATTTTCTAGGGAATAGTCCTCCTCATGCAAAACAAATGTCACACCATGTTTATCTGTTCCAGCTGCCGGACCATTTCCAGAGCTGTCTTCTTCTTGCCTTCAGCCATTGAGGTCTTCAATCCAGACATTTGTCTACATATGTATTTTTTATAAAAACGAGATCATACTTTCCAGCTCTTGGTCCTCTTCCATCATGGGGACAGCTTCTGGGATATTTAGGTGGAGCTGACATCCCTGCCCCATATCGCAAAACCTGTGAGAGAAGCAGGAAGGAAGGAACAATTGACCGCAGAGCCCCACTTATTTAATTTTAAATTCTGCACTCAAGAGCTGATAGCATCCTGATTATTACCTCATCTTCTACTTAGAGTGATGCCAAAAGCAATGCATAAGACAGGCATCTAGCAATAAACAGTAGTTCTTAATGAGCACCTGCCATGTGTTCCATACTATACTGCAAGAGACAGAAAAGACATGTGAACAGAAGCCCCTGCTTTGAGGATCTTACACCTCAGTTAAATAGACAAAACAAACTATGAGACCATTGGACAGTGACCAACTATAGCAGATAGCCAAGTGCTGGAAATGCTGAAGGCACACTAAGAAGACAGGGTTTAGTGAGGGAAGAACAGTAGTGAGGTACGTCATGGGAAGAAGGCCTGAGTCACAGAGCTTCCTTGCTGCAGACAGTATGGGCTGCAGCCCCAGGCTGGGAACTAGCAGGGTGTGTTTATGTGCCTGAAGAGAGCAAACTGACCAGCACCTGGGGTAGCCTCTTGAGGAGTCTGTCCTCATAGCTAAGGTTTTAATAACATCTGGATCTCAAAGAGATATTAGCATTCCCATGTTCACTACAGCACTATTCACAATAGCCAATATGCAGAAACAACCTAAATGGCCATCACACCCCCTATGTTCATGTGAAAGAAAAGAGGCCATATCCTTTCCTATTATTCATAAATTGAGCACTTCATTTAATTGTCTTATCCTTTAAGGTAGTGTTATATGTTTAAGAGTAGAGATTTCAAAAAGATATCTCAAATCCTAAACTGCAACTCATTAGTTGTTTGATCTTAAGTAAATTTTTTGAACTTTTAAAACTTCAGATTTTTCACTATAATTGAAAAAAAAATTTTAAGAACATTCAGTATATACATACAATAAAATATTATTCAGTCTTAAAAATGAAGGAAATTCTGCAATATGCAACGATATGGGTGGACCTTGAAGACAACATGCTAAGTTAAATAAGCCAGACACATAAAGACAAGTACTCATGATTCCATTTATATAGAGTACCTGAAATAGTCAAATTCATAAATACAGAAGTTGGAATGTTAGTTACCTAGGGCTGAAGGAGGGAGAAATGAGAGTTATTGTAAACAAGCATACAGTTTCTATCAAGTAAGATGAATAAGCTCTAGAGATTTGCTGTATATCATTGTGCCTAGAGCCAATAATGCTGTTGAAAGGACAGATCTCACATAAAATATTCTTACCACAATAAAAAATAAATCAGATTTTTAAAATAAATGAAATAATCATCTATTAGAGAGAAATTATTTATATAAGTATAATGAAGGACAATAGATACTAAGGCAACTCCTCACAGCTCAAATGGAGGCACAAAATCAAGAGGTGTCCTGATTTGTGTTAACATGAAAATAGAGGTCTCAGGCAAACACTTGAGTGCAGATAGCAGAAATCCAGGAGGCTGGAGCAAAAGAGAAAGGCAAGTGAGACAGGAAGGGAGAAAAGGCAGTGAGGGGTGCTTAATGAGCAGGTTACCATTGTGGACAACCAGAGCGTGGGGGTCTCTGTGAAGAACCATATAGAAGGTGCCTCAGAATTGGCTTACCAGAAGATGAGCACTTATCTATTGTGTTCCCGTTGTTTGAGTGTTGCCCCCAGAGGGATTAAAATCTCCACACATTTGTGCCTGAGCAAAAATTTGGAGAATGCCCCAAGAAAACAAAGATGGAACCACACAGCTGCTAGCTTGACGTGCACTGCTGGCGATGCTGAATCAAATGGGCCACGGGGATGGAACACAGTAATCATGACCTTCACGGAGGAAGTGAAGCCAACTGATTCTTAAAAGATAAGTAGGTGTCCAACAAACCAAGTATAAGGAGGAATAAGGTGCAGACAGAGAGGCTTAGAAAATTAAAGTAGAAGAACATCAGGAGCAAAGACATGGATATTAAAAACCATGAGGTGCTTTTAGAAAACCTCTAGTATCCGGATGTGACTGGAACAAGAAATGAAGATAATGAACAGACGTAACAGGAAACAGAGTGAGAGAGAAAACCGAAGAAGGAGGCAGAAGCAGGATCATGAGGGCTTTGAAGTAAGGTGTTTAGATTGTAGATAAGTGGTTTTTGGTCTTTTAAGGGTTATAGACCCTTGAAAACCTAATAAAAGAGCGATTTCAAAAAGACACCTCAAACCCTAACTGTAACTTAGTAGTTGTTTGATCTTAAGCAAGTGTTTTGAACTTTCAAAGCTTCAGTTTCTTCAACCAAGATT
Organism: Lasiurus borealis; assembly: GCA_004026805.1. Lineage (NCBI taxonomy): Eukaryota > Metazoa > Chordata > Mammalia > Chiroptera > Vespertilionidae > Lasiurus > Lasiurus borealis. The sequence goes on from PVJN01027222.1 coordinate 23,079, forward strand.
GAAAAAAATAGACCCTCTCCTTCATCTGAATGCACAAATATCCAAAATTCTATATATAGTACAATATATACACAAATTCCATAAAGCTATCCTTGAATCCACGTTCAAAATTCCCAGCTAGATTGAAGAAAGCATTACAGCCATTATGTCAGTCAGGATTCTTGTTTGTAAACAACAGAAATCTATACCAGCTAACTTAATTGAAAAGGAATTTATCTTAAAGATATTAGGGAGCTCACAAAATCTATTAGGATTATGTATTCCTATTCTCTATTAGAATGTGAGAAACCCAGGTGGAAAAGGGTCAGAAGCAATGCGAAGCAGGCAGTGAGGAACACTGCTAAAGTCTCTCCACATTCTGGATATGACATTGGATCCTACTGTCAACAAACTCTGTGTCTATTAGACTCAAAGCCCCAGACATAGAATGTGCCAGAACACCAGGATGAGCCTAGGACCTCTGCTCACCGCCATGTGATAAGTGACAAATCTCACCACTCAGCTTCTACCACACGAGGCAAGACCCTCCCTCCCACCAACATATAAGAGATTTCCTGAGGAGAGAGGCCTGGATGCTAAGTATCTAAAACCATGGCACCTACCCCCGGCAGCAATGAAACACCATGGTTCTATTAGCATTTAAGTATTCTCTCTTCCCTTGTATGACTGAATTTCAAGTCACCTTCACTGATGATTCCTGTGAGCACACGTTAGTCTGTATATGCCCTTCTTAAAGGATGGTTTCCCAGTCCATCCTCAGAAAGTCTGAGGAGTGCCAGACCTCTATCTCCCTCATTCTCAATACAGTGAGTTTCTTCAAGTAGCTTACTGTGGCTAAACTACATACACGTTGTCTAGGGATAGAAGAATACGGACCATGGTTTTCAGCTAATAAGCTTGAAAGTGATAAAATATTTTGGGAATCAGTTTTAATTTGGATAAAGTCTTCATCTGAAGATCATTAAAACAAAATAAATAGATATGCCTAAGAGAATTGGAAATCGTTATCATGTAAGTATATAATTAATCTTCTGAGACTCTCATACCCTGAAATACTTTCCAACTGTTTGGGTAGGGGGCTAAAAGCAGTTGTGGTTTTAGCTATTTCTGCACAATCCTGTAGTTGCACGCCACTGGCAATTTCTCTCAAACAATAAGCTCCACTGGGATAAACCAGGAGTTGGTTTCTAAGACAGCTAGCCAGAGGTAGATGGGGAAAACCACGTCAGGATCCACTTCGAGTCCTCTGGTTTCCTATGCAGCAAAGTTAGAATAAGTCCCTGCTCTGGGGCATGGAATCTTCAGGGAATTTAAGCAGAAGAATGGAAAAACACTATATAATCCTCATTGAAGTTAGACTGTGGTTTCAAACTTATTTTTCTGGTAATAATATTTTTCATATATATGAAGTTTCTGAAATGATCAAACCCACAAAGAATAAACTGCTATTTTCAGCAACATTAATATCCCATTCCCATGCTGCAAAGACTAAATTAAATTAGCATTTTACATTGAAGAGGGAAAAAAACTTTAACTACCTGCTTTTAAAGCAAAACCACTGATGAAAAATATATATGTGCACTTTCAACACAAACCACATTAGTCCATGGAAAACAACATTCCAAGAGGCATTTGTGAATGTTTTCAAATCCACAGCCTAATGTCATCTTTCCCATGGAGAGTAAAGGCACCCCACGTGGTTATAGCTTCCTTTTCTCAGATTTCCAGCAGTAAGAACCAGTACTGTCTGTGTCATAATAAATTCTCCTGCTCTGATCTCGAAAACTTTGCCTCACTCAGCTGTAGTCCTCCTCACCTGCATTTTATGCTCTGGCAATATACTAAGTGCCTGTAACCTACAAGGCCATTTATATGTCAAGACAACTAACCAATCTCTTCCTTTTCATTCTGTACTGTACCTTTCTAGTTCAAATTCTTTCCACCCTATGTTTGAACAATTGTTCTACCTTCTAACTGGTCTCTCCTCACCGCTAACCCACCTGTACACAGCTTCCATAATAAATTTCCCAGTTCATCATTTCGATTAAGCCATTCCTACATATTTGATTGCATCAAACACTAGGACACTTTTCATTGTCCAATAAATGAAGGTCCACACATTCCAGTTCATCAAGACACACCGAGTCTTCTGAATGTGCTTAATTCTTTCCTATCTCTTACAGTGTGTTGTTGTCACCCCGCTTCTCAACACTAGCTTCTGTGAATGTGGGTTCGGCATTGGTATCCTGCTCAGACTGGTTCTGCAATCTCTTTCAATGTCAGCCCAGATGCCACCTCTTCCATGAAGCTCGCCAAGAACATTCCTGCCCAGAATCTGTTTTTGAAAGGTCTGCACTGGACAGACGAGGACGGTGACCTAGGCCTGAACAAGGGGGGACCAGGAGTGAGGAGCTCTGACTCCTGCCCGCCTCTGAATTTTCCTATAGCACGAAATGGAGACAATACACCCGCACTACACTTGGGCTTTCCAAACCTTGATGTACTATTAGGGAGGATGAAAATAGTTTATTTTCATAAGCATCTAATGAGATGTCCCTCTTCTCGAGGTGCTCGCAATGTGACTGGTGATACCTTGAAAAGCTAAGCGAGGGTGCTGCTATTACACAGAAGCCATAGTTACAAGTGTGTTTCAGCAGCGCTCCAGGGACAAGGGTGGCAAGTGAATGCACACAGGCGTGAGTTTGCTCATGGTTTCTCTGTTTGCAGTTATGTGCTTCCACATAAACAAGTCGTGTGTACTCATCCGACTCCCCTTTACCGAATTTGTTTTTCCTTTTGCTTTGTCCATATGACTCTTTCCCTTTTGATTTTCATCTCTATCCTCTTGCCCTTATAAGAGTAAATAAACTACATTCTTTTGTGTTAAGCTTATATCTTGCTTATTCTTATATTAATGGAATACAATTTTATATTCCTCATTCTTGGAACACTTTATAGTTTCCTATTCAAAGACTAAATTATATTGCTTTCCTATGTAGGTAGTCTGTCTCCTCTGCTGTTGCATTAGTAGCCCTTAACAAAAAAAGGCTTCTCAGCATCAGAGGTTCTAGTGGACTGAGGTGTTCATTCTTATGGTCTCTCTCGCCCCATACCATCCAGGAGACAATACGAAAAATCATCTTCTTCAAACATAAAACCATGCAGTGTCTCTGCCCTGTCATGTTTTTCTCTGGAAACTGATAGCATGAATGATGCTCAACTGAGATCTCATGTAGTTAAAATTGTGAATGTCTATACAGATATAATGGACCATCATTTTTGTTGTCATTACTATTATTATTTGGCAATAACCTAAAAAAATATTAGAGCCAAGTAAAGTCAAAATTCGATTATTATCTCCCTTTCTTGGTGCAGGATTGCTAAGGCCATTTAAAAAAAAATCAACGGCAGAAAGAGCAATGGATTAAATCAGAAGAGTAAGATTTGGGATTTGGCTCTAGCATCTACTATCTCTGTAGTCTTGTAATTACTTGTAAATGCATTTAACCAACTCTGACCTCAGTTTCCTCATCTGTGAGGAAGATAACCATGTGCCCTGGGGTTATTGTGAGATTGAAGTCAGGTGATATGGGTGAAAAGTAATATGTAAGCCATAAAGTAAATATGTTTTTTGTGCTGTGTTGTGTGTTTTTTTTTGGGGGGGTGGGAGGAGGAATTACTTTAGATGTACCCCTCCTAAAGAGCTGTCTATATCAGTGCCCTGTGCTTGCTCTAAAGCCAGGCTTATCACTCATGAATTTGGAGGTCACAGAATCCAAATAAAGTAGTCAGCCACTGGCCAGCACTTTGCCAACAAATGGTCACAGACAAAGTTGGTACTCCAAGCAATGAGATTTGTCTCCAGCTCAGACCAGTGCATCTAAGCAGCAGGCCCACCCATACATGGAGGACGAGCTGGGCCTCCCAAAAAGAATGCTCCTAATAAATTCCTCCTTTCTTACCTGGCTAGTGTGGCTCAGTGATTGAGCACTGACTCGTGAACCAGGAGGTCATGGTTTGATTCCCAGTTAGGGCATATGCCTGAGTTGCAGGCTCAATCCCCAATAGGGGAGGGAGGTGCAGGAGGCAGCCACATCATTGTTGATTTTGTCTCATCACTGTTGATTCTATCTCTCTCTCTCCCTCAGCCTCTCTGAAATCAATAAAACATTATTTATTTTAAAAATTTCCATTTTCATAAACTGGCACCCAAAGTACCTAACCTATTTTCTACCTCATATTCCATTTAGTTTCTCATGGGCTTCTTTATTTATCCTCCAGTGTGTGTTCTTGACTTACGTCCTGTGCTAGATAAACATGCCCATCTCTCCTGGCTCTGACCACAGCTTCTTTTACTCTTAGGTCACACCTCTCCCAAATCAGCCTGGCCCCTGAGCCTCCAGAAACCCTACACCCTTAGATAATTTCTACCTGTGAGCAAGGCCTGACACATAATCCTTAAATTATTCCTAGCCAGTTCCCATTGGTAGAGCGTGGCCATCCTAAACAACAACTAAAGGATTTGAGGATTTTACTTCGTGTGTGTATGTGTGTTTAATTTCAATGGCCTCTAAGCATTTCTAAATCTAATTATTATAAATTTGGAGAGAGAAAATAATAACTGTGCTTGGGCCTTTGAAAGTCTGGATGGTTTAGCAGAGGCTGAAAGCCACAATTTGATTATAATCATCTCTCCCTACACTGTCATCTCAAGGTCAGTATCTCCCAACTCACACTCATATCCAGGTAAAGAAGGAAAGCAATTTGGGCATTAAGGGAACATCAAATACCACATACCTTTGATAAAGGCATGGATTTCCATCATCAGAATATTAGTTCATGTCAAAACTAAGTATATGTCATCTTTGCCTCCATTCATACAATCTAAGTACATATAGTGCCACATTCAATAAGAATCACATCTTCCAGAGCATTAAGAGAAACATTTGCTTAATGTCTTAGACCAAACAAAGCACAAACTCAGAAGGAACAAGGCAAAGATATAAAAGGACTTTAATCCCTAAAGTTAAAAATGAGTGCCAAGAGAATTCAGCTGGAAATTTGGCTGAGGTTAGATGGCTGGATCCAGAGAGTAAACCAAGTGACATTAATCTAGGATAATCTCACACATTAATTTATGTTCATAGGTTTTTAAAATTCATTCATTCAAAAGCAAAAGGGGTAACCGTTTGAGAAATACAAATTGGATTC
>PVJN01027223.1:0-28292 GCA_004026805.1 Lasiurus borealis
TTAAAAATTGAAGATCAGATGAAGAGCTTCACAGACAAGCAAAAGCTAAAGGAGTTCATCACCATCAAACCAGTATTATATGAAATGCTGAAGGGTTTTCTTTAAGAGGAAGAAGACAAAGGTAAAGATAAAGAATATGAACAACCAAGTGGCAAGAAATACTTATCTAGCAACAACTGAATCTAAAAATCAAAGAAAAGAAATATCTGATGAGCAGAATAAATGATTGAATCTAATAGAATCTGGGGCATGGAAATGGAACACACTGACAATTCTCAGAAAAAGGAGGTATGGGAAGAGATTAGGTAAAGATCTTACATGAATATATGCATCACCCATGGACACAGACAATAAGAGTGCTAAGGGCCTAGTGTGGGTTGGGAATCAGGTGGAAGGGAACTTTTTGGGGAAAAAAGAGAACATCTGTAATAATCTCAACAATAATGATGAAAAAGACAAAACAAACACATGTGAATACATGTCATTGCCTTGGTTAATATTTACCACAGGTTTCCACTGCTCTTAGGTTAGAATTGAACATCAGAAATGTGACTTACCAGGCTGGCCTAGTCTGGTCTTTGCCTACCTCTTTAGCCTAATCTCCTGCCCTTCCTTACATCTTGGCTTCTCTCCACACATGACAAACTCATTCTTTTCTAAGCTTCTTTGAACATGCTGTTTCGTTTGCCTAAAATAATTTCTTATATTCTTTCTTAGACTGTTTCTTCAATACATTTCTTTAATAGCATTTATCACAATGATTATATAGTTACCTGAAGTATATCTTTTATACACTAACTAGAGTCTTGATGCACGAAATTCGTGCTCCTGTGTGTGTGTGTGTGTGTGTGTGTGTGTGTGTGTGTGTGTGACACAGCCCAGCCTCCACTCTCTCCAATCTGGGACCCCTCTCACAATCCAGGAGCCTGATCACTCTCTAACCACTCCCTTGTCAGCCTGATTGATACCTAACTGGTCTCCTGCTGGCCAGATTGCCTCTAACTGCCCTCCCTTGCTAGCCTGGTCACCCCCAACTACCCTCCTCTGTAAGCCTGGTCCCTCCTAACTGCCTTCCCTGAATGTCCTGATTTCCCCCAACTTCCCTCCCCTGCAGGCCCAGAACTGCATCCTCTGTTGTCCTTCTTGTGGCAGCGATCTTGTGTCCACACAGGCGCGGCCATATTTGACAATATCGGGCAGCCATCTTGTGTGTTGGAATGATGGTTATTTGCATATTACTCTTTTATTGGATAGGATTGTAGGGAAAAAGAGATCTGAGGCAGGCAACTTATTCAGCATTCATTCATAAAACAGAGTATGTAAATGGGTTTCCTGTGCCTGACCTAAACAGCAGACATACATAGAAAGCATAAAGTACTGATACCTGCTACAACATGGATAAATCATAAAAATATTATGCTAAGAGAATGATGCTAGTCACAGGAATACACACACACACACACACACAATTCACATGCAAAGTCTGAAACAGGGAAATCTGTACAAACAAGTTCGAATAGCACTCAGGGCATAGAGATGTGGTAGCACAGGGTATGGGTTTCTTTTTTGAGTGATGAAAACTTTCTATAATTGACTATAGTGATGGTTGTTGCACATTTCTGTGAGTATATTAAAAGCCTATTAAATTTTATAATTTAAAAATTCATATGCCGATAAAATATGTGGAGGAAAACAGAACTGTGTAATAGAAAAATATTTTGAGCTGTATAAAAATAGATTTCCAGTTTTGGTCCTTATTGATGTCTCCTATAGGTTTAGCAGAATGCAAACTTCTGCCTGTTTAGGATCCCATCTTGTTTTACTCAAACACCTTATGTATTCTACCTTCTCCCTTATTCCTCAAACCTCTGAGTTCTAGTTTCCACAATCTTCCTTATATGAAATAGCTTGTTAAAATAGCTAATAGTTACTTCCCCATCACTTTCTGGAATTATTTGCCACATAATAGAGACAGTGTGTAAATCTTGTCTTTGAGTATATCACTTCCCCTCACACACTACTATGCCTTGGCAGTGCTCTTTACCTCTACCTGGAATGCCTTTCTCATGCTTCTCTGTATAGATAGTTCCCATTTAAAGCACTATGATTTCAAGACTCACAGGGGGCATTACTTTTCAGTGACACCTTCCCATATCCTTTCAAACAAAGATTGGGGACCCCCATTCTCTTTTACAGCCACTTGAAAAGTTACTTCACATCTATTCTATTTTAACTAGTGTCCTGGTACACAGATTTGCACAGATTGAAAGGAAATTAATTAGAATATTTTTATATCGCTATTTGCCCTTTCTCTATAATAGAAGTGTCAACCAAATTTATGACTGACAATGACAGACTGAAACACATGTGTGCAATTGGTGCCAGCGAGAGCTTTACATGATTCGTATGTGCAGTCAACTTAGCCTTTTATCTCTATAGAATAAACTTGCTTAATTAGACATGCTTTCTGATTTAAACTTTTTCCAGCCCAGTGAAGCACCCCAACTTCTCTTTCAGGTAATTGTCAACAATACAGCAGTAAATATCAACTCTGCTGCGGGTTGCCGTCTGTGTTTGGGGTAATGCGCTGGGCATGGGTCTTGGTCTGGTGTCTCCCGCACCACCCACCTCTGGCTCAATGTTCACCATCGGGTAATGGGAGCCAGCTAGCTGGGGAAAGGGACCAAGAGGTGGTCAGTGTGCCTTATAGTGACTGGTTGAGCAGTTGTTCTGGTCATTCTGCTGTTAGGGTCAATTTGCATATCACCCTTTTATTATATAGGCTTATATACCATGAGTTTATTCTAGCAGAGAGACAGTGGATAATTTAGGGGCAGAGATGATATCTTGTCCAACTTTATACCTATAATTACAGGCCTGGTGCACAAAATGGTGCATTGGCTATGGGGTGCTGGTGGTCTCTCAGATGGGCTTGCACCTTGTCATAGTTTGGAAAGTCTGACTGATGGCTTAGGCAGTTGGACATCTTTATTGCTGTCCCGGAGGTGGGAGAGGTTCTCGTTACCACCACTGCGCTTGCCAGCTGTGAGCCCAGCTTCTGGCTGAGTGGTACTCCCCCTGTGGGAGCACACTGACCACCAGGGGGCAGCTCCTTCATTGAGTGGCTGCCCCCTGCTGGTCAGTGCACATCATAGTGACCAGTCGTTCTGCTGCTCAGTCAATTTGAATATTAGCATTTTATAATATAGGATGTTTAGCACAACACTTAGCACATGGTAGATGCTTAAGAAATGCCTCTTCATTAGATTTCACATGAATGAAATCATATGGTACTTGTTTTTCTCTGATTGGCTTATTCCACTTAGCATAATGTTCTCCAGGTCCATCCATGCTGTTGTAAAGGGTAAAATTTTCTAGAATTTAATAAACAAACAACCACCAAGCAAAATAAGAGACAGATTCATAGATAGAGAGCAGGTAGAGTTTTGGTGGGAGGTGGGATATTGGTGGGTAATTTGAGCAAAAAAGATAAAGAGAGAAATCATGGACATGAAAAACAGTGGTGACAGGAGGGAGTGGAAGAGGGCCTAGAGGGGATAAATGGCAAATGAAAAAAGAAATGCCCGCCCAATAGACTAATGATTTCATCTTTATTTTGGGACTTAAAATAAAGTTAAGCAAAGTTGACTATCTTCTTCCTCATGTCATACCTATACTCATTCAACCCTCTTTTCATTTAGGCATTCTCTTTTGGAGGTCTATTTTAGGTGTAAAGTAGAAAATCAAGATGGCACTAAATAGAATAAACCCTGAATTCAAATAAAGGTTTATCTTGAGGTATGATAGAAGTCTCAGAGAGACTAAAGAGAGCTGGCTATTCATGATTTCTTCCATATGCACATACCCAATGAAACTGTTTTCTTTTTATTGCAATGTATGTAAAATAACTCCCACTCTGGAAGTTAATACTTAGAGGATGGGTTCTTAACTTGGGAGTCTTCTACCTCATGAAAGCATTGGTGAAGTATTTTGTGGATAAGCCTTTTTTGTGGGAAATACCTTAGGGGGGTCAATGACCTGCCAAAAAGTGAAAATCTATTTATTCATTACCCTGGTAAACAAAGGATTTTGTTTAGTGACTCACAAGCACATTAAAAGTCATAGGGTTGAAAGTTTAAAAATTAAGAAAAACAAATATTCTCACTTTAAGTTTAAAATTCATAAATGAATACATTAAGTTCTCAGTGTATTATGCTGAGAATATTTTCTCCCATCTTTTTTTTCATGATTAATGTTAACTCTGCATTTCAAGTGAGTCAAAATTTCTTGGTAATTCTGTATTTCCTAAAATTCCTACATACAGCATAAATAATTTTTATATCAAGCTGAAACACATATTGCAAAAAGACATTTACACATGTGCATTTAGAAGACCACCAACATCATAACCCTAAGAATCTAAAATGCTTCTGATGTACTTCAAATACTGCAATCTTATTCTAATACTAGAGGCCTGGTGACAAAATTTGTGCATGGGGATGGTGGTGGAAGGGTACAGCCCTGTCTTTACCCTCTACAATCTGGACCCCTTGGGGGATGGTCACAATCCAGGACTGCTGGATCCTAACCACTTGCCTGCCTGCCTGCCTAATTGACCCTAACGGCTTCTGCCTGACAGCCTGATTGCCCCCTAACCACTCCCCTGCCAGCCTGATGGCCCCAACTGCCCTCCCCTGCCAGCTGATGCCCCCCAACTGCCCTCCCCTGCTGACTGATGGCCCCCAACTGCCTTTGGCTGCCGACCTGATTAGTGCCTAACTGCTCCCCTGCCAGCCTGATTGCACCCACCGTCCTCCCCTGCCGTCTTGATCACCCATAATTGCCCTCCTCTGCCACAACCTGCCTCCTCCGCCAGGCCCAGTCTCCACTGTCCATGTGGCCTTCTTGTGACAGCCATCTTGTGAAATTAGGGCATAATGAATTAGGGTGTGATGACCACCTAGGCCAGTGGTTGACAAACTGTGGCTCGCTAGCCACATGCAGCTCTTTGGCCCCTTGAGTGTGTCTCTTCCATAAAATAACATGTGTGGGCATGCACATACAGTGCGATTGAAACTTCATGGCCCATGTGCATAAGTCAGTTTACGCCTCTCAAAAGTAATTTCAATCGTTGTACTGTTGATATTTGGCTCTGTTGACTAATGCGTTTGCCAAACACTGACCTAGGTTATTATTAGCATAGATTCTAACTCAGTAATGGAGACACATAGCAAATTATGGTATTCTAAAAGCAATATAAGCCTTATAAATTGAATTTTTACCTGGGATTATTTTTTAATGTATTTACTAAAAATTCATGTAGATCTATGCCAGTTGAATCAGTGTATTCTTGACTGGAATCTAAAAAGACAACAACACAAAAACACACTATAAAGTTGTTTGAAAATAAATCCCATTCCCTTTTACACAATACATATCTTAAATAAAATGAGGTGCCCCACATTGGAAAAGATTAACAAAGCAGGAAAAGGAAATTTATGATGAAATCTATTCCCATATAATGAACAGATGGAGGTTTATATAACTGCATGTACATGCACATTAAAAAATATATATATCTCTCGCCTGGCCGGAGTGGCTCAGTTGTTTCAGTGTTCCTGTGTGCACTGAAAGGTCACTGGTTTGATTCCAGGTCAGTGACCATGCCTAGGTTATAAGTTTGATCTTATTGGGAAGCCTTTGGAAGGGAACTGATCAATGTCCCTCTTTCTGTCCTTCCCTTCTCTTTTTCTCTCTTACTTTCTCTAAGCATGTCCTTGGTGAAGATTAAAAAAAAAAAAAATCTCTCAAATGTGACAGTTTAATTTACTCTGAATCCTGTAAAGATCCTTTTATATACTCACCACAATCCACATTTTCTAAAATGCCTCCTTAAGTAAAAAAATTAAAATAATTTATTCAATTAACTACATTGGTAGCAAATTAAGACAACTTAGTTAAACTGTGAACAAAGTTGGAGAAAATAATTTGGAGGTAGATAGGAATTTTAGTTCTGAAAGAACACTAATTTAATTAGATATGATTAGGCCTATCACTAAAGGCTTGTTTTCAATATACTTAAAAAAAATTTTTTTAGGTGTATTTCTTCCCTTTATGCTGTTTATAATACTGATCAGCATAATTGAGTTTATAAATTAAAAAAACATTTTTATAGAAGTGCAATAGATGACGGTGAAGCCCCTTAAAATTTATCATGAGAGAGAAACATTCTGGTTTCCAAGAATGTTTTTACTGGATACTGAATATTTAGCCATCAGCTCTTTTTTTTTTTTTTTAAATCCTCACCTCAGGATATGTCTTTTTTTTTTAATATATTTTATTGATTTCTTTTATAGAGAGGAAAGGAGAGGGATAGAGAGTTAGAAACATTGATGAAAGAAAAACATCGATCTGCTGCCTCCTGCACATCCCCTATTGGGGATGTGCCTGCAACCAGAGTACCTGCCCTTGAACAGAATTGAACCTGGGACCCTTCAGTCCGCAGGCCAACGCTCTATCCACTGAGCCAAACCAGTTAGGACCTGAGGATATGTTTTTATTTATTTTTTTAGAGAGAGGAAGGGGGAGGAATAGAGAGAGGAGGAGGGAGATAGATAGATATAGAGAGAGACCAATTGTCTCCCCATACATGCTCGAACCAGGAATTGAACCCACCACCTTTTGGTATATGGGATGAGACTCCAATAAATTGATTCACTTGGCTGGGGCATCAGCTCTTTGCATCAAAAGGAATTAAGTAATATTTTTAGTGAAATCAGTATTCAAATTACAGTAATTCTATTATTTCAATAGGAGATAGATCAATAAGAGATACAGACAGTTATCTTCCTCAGTGACTCTGCAATGTGTTGCAGTTTTTTAATTAATGTGTCTTACTGATGTTCAGAACTGTATTATTCAATTTTGTGCAGATAAGCAAATACTATATTATCCCTTCAGTCTGTTCTGTATCATATTTATATATACATATATATACAAACACACATATATACACATTGTATATGTATACACACACACACACACACACACACACTAGAGGCCTGTTGCACGATATTCGTATAAGAATAGGCCTTCCTTCCCCTGGTTTTGCTCCCAGATGCCTGGGACCTGCAAGTCCCCACTCCCAGCCACAGCACTGCTCTGTAGTTCCCTCAGCTCTCCTTCCCCCTAATAGCAGGTATCACACCCCACCCAGCTGCTCCGTGCCTGCATATGCAAATTAACATGCTATCTTTGTCTGGTTAATTTGCATACTCACTGCTGATTGGCTGTGGGCATAGTAGAGGTACTATCAATTTACATGTTAGTATATTATTGGTTAAGATGAGGGGTAAAGAATGGAATTACCAACAGTGACACAAAAATTTTGTTAAAAAAACACAAAACCCACAAAAAATAAATTGCAAACCTCTTGATAACATTTTTCTGGGTAACTTATCACTGGCTTTTTCTTTTTCTGCTTCATCTTTTGAGGGCTTCTCCTCTTTTTCAAATGATTGTGTTAACTGGATCTCAATTTTCTCCTGTTGGAAGGTAAAATCAGTTTAAATAAAAATATAGAGCAATTCAGTTAATACCAAATACCTGACGTAACACAAAAGTGTGTAGAGGGACAAAATAAAAAGAAAACTATTATTTTATCTAATTAGATTCTTCAAAGTAGAATACAACTTAAAAAGATTTTTATCATATTTAATGAAGAACAGACAGCAAAATTTAAAATGTTGACTATATCAATCGAACGTATCCTGGAAATTATTTCAGAGAAAATAAATGTTTTCTATAACAGTTTAAATGTATCTACTTGCAAAGCTCCTGGAGAATCAGAACCAAGGTCTTTTTAACCTAATTTTTGCAATGGAGATGCCAAGCAAAGGTATAAGAATTATTATCACTCATTACAACAGGAAGACATAAGTATCAAATCAACACTTAGTAAAAAGTACTTTTTTTAAGGGGGGGTGCAGAGAAAGAGAGAGATAGGTAAAATGTTATATTCCTTCTTTCTCTTGACATATAAAAAAATGTAAGTACAAAATATCCAAAACCAAATTTACATGACTTTTCATTATTTGAGATTCATATATCATTGTTCTTCCTCAATCACCACAAAGTTTATAAAGATTTCAAGCAAGACTGCTTTCCTTCCTGATACCTAGTAATTCACTATAAAGTAGCCATATTGTTTAAGACTAAAAAGGAGAACTATTCTACATTTCATTTTTAAAACAATCTCATTATATGCAATTTCAGAACCCTAAGAAATTAGTGAAAATTAATTCATATAGCCTAAATTGGTAAATGTCACACAGCTCTGTTTATTCAGGCAAAGTTATCAAGAAAGGCAGAATAACTTCCAGACCATTTCTACTAAAGATAAAGGTGTAGTTTAATTGTAGACTAAATTACATTATTGTCCATAGTGATGAAAAACATCAATCAATTACTCCTCTTTTCTGGGAGATGGTTGGTGGTAGTAATAAATGCAGTAAAGTCAATATCAAAGGGAATATAAATTTCAGTGTTCTTAAACTTACAGCCATCAGGATTTCTGTTAAACATCAATGGCCCCACACCACACAATTTTTTAAAAAAATAGTAATTGGGAAAAAATTTCAGGTCAAATAAAATATTTTTTCCTATAGGTTTGCTGGGTGTTATTTTCGTCTCTTCAATTCTGCTTCCCCTTCCATCTCAGTTCAAATTTATGTTCAGAATATAATACAAAAGCTATGTACTGGCAATTTTCATTAAAATTGCTGAACTTCATACATTCACCAACTGATAATCATTTTTCTCATTATGACTCATTTTCCTTTTTTAAAATTAAATTCATAAGGGTAACATTGGTTAATAACATTATATAAATTTCATGTGGAAAACTTTATAATGTATCCATATACTCTATTGTGTGCTCACCACCAGAAATCTAGTAGTCTCCTCAACTGTGGATATTTTTCCACTGATTTTTAGAGAGTGGAAGGGAAGGGGGAAGGAGGGAGAGAGAGAGGTGGGAATATCAATATCAATGTGAGAGAGACACATCCACTGGTTGTCTTTGCATGTGACCCAACCATGGCCAGGGATTGAGACTGCAACTGAGGTACGTGCCTTTGGCTAGAATCAAACCTGAGATGCTGCATTTCAAAGGTCAATGCTCTATCCACAAAGCCAAACTGGCCAGAACTGTTTGTTGCTTTTTGTGAAATGATATGGTTCTTGTCCTTTTTCACTTGACTTATCTCATTTAGCATAATATTCTCAAGATCCATCCATGTTGTCTTATGATTCATTTTCTAATCTACTTTCTTTATTTTTAAAATAAATGTAAGATAGATATTTAAAAATGAATCCCAGAAGTATGTTTTGGAAATAGAATATTAGAAGTGTTCCCGACTTACAGTTTCTATTCTTGTTATTCAAGGATAATCTATGAAATCCAGGTTGGAAGAAAAGATTTCACATTTAGACTGCCACAAAAGACACTCCCGATGACTATCAGGTTTCATTTCTAAATTCTCCTACTAAAGTTGTATATTACAGATATTAAACTATTTTATCAAGATGAATTGTATTTAAAAATCTAGAGGCTTAATATACTGAGGTCTGGCTTCAGTTGATACTGAGACCTTGTTTTCATTAGCAAATAAACAAGGCATATTTTAAATACTGAAATCCATACACAAACTCTTTTGACTATAAATAAGCAACATCTCCCTAGGAAGTTCTAATTCCTTTACTCTTCTTCACTCAGCCATTGACATTTGTTACTAGTCACTTCCCTCTCATAAACTCTCATTAGACACAAGTAACATATCTCTTTTAATTGCCGCTCAACCTTTTGACTAATGAGCTTTACTCCAGAATATTTCCTCAAAAATCACATTCTGAAGCACGCATTATTAGTTGGAAAGTGTCTCTACCATCAAGGATTAGATACTAGGACATTTCATGAGAAATAATTTTTTTTTCCTATTCTCATTCAGGTGCAATTTAACTCAAGACTTGGAAAAAGTTCAGTAAAAGTTGGGTATTATCTCAAAAGACAAAAATTACTGTATTTAAGAGAAATTGAGAACAAATGTACTAAGTGGAATAACAGCTCTTTGAATATGAATGCAAAAATTATTAACTGAGATCAACAGTATATACATTAATTTATAATAAACACTCTTGATATATTTTTCCCATATAAATTTTCACTAGCTAAAGTTATGTAACATTCTAAGAATTTTACTCCAATATTTTTCAAATAGGTAAAATGTACTGAAAAAAACACAAACAAAAATCCCCAAACAGTCACATTATAGTTTTTCTCAAAAAGAATGCATTTTTCTGTATAAACAATCCTATGAATGCCTGACCCTTCTCATTTTTTCGATCTCCTTGGACTAATTAGTCCATGAGGCTACGATGGTATAACATTTTGGACAACAGAAAGAATACATTTTTAAAAAAGATTATATTATTCCATCCTAGACAGGCAGAGTCTTTAATTTGTACAAAAGAACTTTTTAAAATTGCTATTTCAAAAACAATTTTATTAAATTTCTTTCAGAGTGTATCATAACTCTTCAGCCTATCAACAACTATGCAAAAGCCAAAGGCTAACATTTGAGAATGTTCTCAGGCAATAGGTTTTAGTAAATCTATACACAAATATTAGTAAAATATTTTGACTGTATTTCTACTTTTTCTTAGAAAATTCTGTTATGTTGTTAAAAAATTTACTTTAAAGAATATTTACTTTAAAGAATGAATGCATATAGCATTCTTCTGTTTTTAAATTGTAAATAAATCACAAATAAATTCTGAACCCTATGTTCCTGCAAAAGAAATTTATTTTTTGGTATTTTTTTACTGACAAATAATCTATTTAAAAATCTCCTCCAAATATTTTTATTGATTTCAGAGAGCAAGGGAGAGGGAGAAAGAGAAAAACATCAAGATGAGAGAGATCACTGATTTACTGCTTTCTGCATGCCCCACACTGAGGATTGAGCCAACAATCCAGGATATGCTCTGACCAGGAATTGAACCATGACCTCCTGGTTCATAAGTTGACACTCAACCAATGAGCAACACTGGCTGGGCCTCTTCTTACATTTTGGAAGTATAGAAGTGGAGAGGGCATATTCTAAATATGTGACAACTATCTTCAATATGTAGAACAGGCTTTTAAGAGTATCATCTTTTAAATCAAGGTAAAGCATAAGTCTTTGCCTGAATCAACAAATGTACAATTGCTATTTATTAAAAAAAAAAAGAAATACAACTTATCATGGCGTTTTCCTTCCTTTCTTTTTTTAGTATGCTTCTTAAAGAGCCAAAATGTTGTCTCAGTTCTTTAGAAACTAATTGTGGGTATATAGGAGGATTTTATGTTGCTTAAACTCGTAAAAAGTAGAACAAGCTATTAACAGTCAAGTTATCATCACAGACGAATACTGAAAGAGTCCAAACATATTTAATATATAATGCCGATAAAAGAGAAGACAAACATCAATCCACAGCTGAGAGTAACAGAAAAGTAGTCACAGCATTAAAAATACAAAAGGCAAACCAAACTGTCTGCTTGAATCTTAGTTCTATATTTTACAAGCATAGACAGAAAAGAAATTAGAGGTTTCAAGACAACTATTAGAGCCAACCTAATATAACAATTGGCTTTACCATGCATTCAGCTTAAGTAAAATAATATATCAAGCAGAAGTCTTAGGTAGTTTCCTCTTCACACACAAGCAGTATTTGACAAACTTATAAAGGCCAAAATCAGAAGGGCAAATTTCATTACAATTCCACTAAGTGAAGGTACTACTTTATTACTTTTCTAAAATAACTTATAACTCCTTTAGCGCCATATTCCCACTTAATTATATTATCCCTAAGTTTTCCCAGAGAGAAATCTTTATACTAAATCTTAGAGTGACGTAACAAGGTTTTCTCACTTTTCATGTGTATCTTGTATCATGTATTATAAAATGAATTTCTCTTAGTAAAAACACATATAACACACACACACATGCACATACAACTTAAAAAAAAAAACTTATTTCAGTGTGTATATATACAACTTTCATTTAACCTTATGAAAGAATTTCTCCAGGAGGCAGGTTATTCCACCATGTCTGTAAATAATAATTTTTTTTTTTTACCTGGTTCTCCTGTGATATCTCTGCTGTAGGGGGTGGTGGAGATTCTTCACATACTGCAAGGCTCCGAACTAGCTTTAACTTTGAGCTTGACTAAAGAAAAGTATTTAAAATTAACACTACATTTTAAAAATCTGGGGTGTATATCCAAAAGCCCCCTAGAGTTTCTTAAGTCTTTATAGTTTCTGCCATATATAGGCATAGGTGAAATGTGCAAGTTTATATATATATCATTAATTACCTTTAAAATCCATTGTTAAGAGGGAAAACAAACAATTGCAGTTTTGAAAATTAAAGCAATAGCAAGAATGGGAATAATTCCAATTTCAAAACTCAAAGAATGGTGAGAAAGCCATTTTCTCTATAAAAAAAACCATTAAAGATACAAAAGCAAGGCACAAAAGCAACTAGGCAAGACAAAACCCAAATAAAACAAAATAAGCTTTCTGCCCCAAACAAAATATGACAAAACTAAACTGATGCAGTGCTATATGAAAACAAGGATTCATCAAGCATGAAGGACAGCCCTTGGCATGCCAGCACAAAATATTTACTATACCTTAGACCTTTTTCCTGTCTGTCCAAAGGATTGCAATGGCCGCTAAATATACAAGAAAGATTTATATTAAATTTCATACTGAAACAGAAGGTTTTCTTCTCAATTCATAATCCTAAATCACAGAGAAACTAACTGCATGAAGAATAGAAAATGAGGACATCAAAGTTAGTTTTAAGTAAAAATGTACTTATTCCTCCCAAAAGCC
Source organism: Lasiurus borealis (assembly GCA_004026805.1). Lineage (NCBI taxonomy): Eukaryota > Metazoa > Chordata > Mammalia > Chiroptera > Vespertilionidae > Lasiurus > Lasiurus borealis. The sequence goes on from PVJN01027223.1 coordinate 12,938, forward strand.
TTGTAGAAAATTCTTTTAAAATCCTTCTGTGAATTGGCATTTTCTATAAGTGAGCAAATTACCACAATTTCTGTGTTAATTGAGCTAAATGAAATTACAAGGTAACTTCTAAGGTAGTAGGAAAATAAAACATATTTCTTTAGTATTTTATTACATATTAATTACACTTTAGGCAGTTAGGAGGAAAAAACCCTACAAAAATCCTGAGGAATTTTAAGTAGCTGTGCTCAGCAAAGTTCCAAACATACTAAAGAGAAGACTGCAAATGCACATTGAGTCAGAGTACAATCACCTATATTCTGAGTCTTTTCAGCCCCATATGAGGTACATCACCAGTTTACTGATCACAGAACCATGTTTGCCTGGTCCAGGGTAAGGCAATGAAGCAAATATAAAGAAAAGAGATCAAAATTCCAATATGCATGTCCAACACGATTGCCAAATTAATTACCAATCACATGGTTGGGGAACCCAATGTAGCAAAAGTTCTATGTGTGATATCAGGCTTTGGTTTGGGAAAGCAGCTGAAATTACTCTAAACCAGACCCAGATTTTTTTTTACATGCTTTCCTTCCTCCAACCTCCTTCCAATCTACCTCTCTAACCCCAATCCCAAACAATACTAGATCCAGGTGCCTATTATTTATATTCATTAAAGCCAGGAAGCCAGTTTGGTACCAAACATAAAACAGATAAAAAGTCCTTAATATCTAGATCAGTATATTCATATATGAAAGAAGAGTCATCATGTCACTCTAACATCCAAAAGAGCCTTCCCTGAAGAACCAACAGAAATGAAATTCTGTAGTATCATTGTGTCCTGTCCCTCATTCCGAGCCCCAACTTCTTGAGATAAGAGCATTGTATTTTCGGGGTTCTGATCCTGGATTACCCACATTACATACAAATTAGCAATAACAAACACAAAAGGAAAATAGCAAATATGAAGAAAAATGACTTTGTTTCTTACAGAGAAGAAAATAGTTTGTACACACCACATATACACATGGCCATACTGTCTAAGAGCTTCTGCATGTTGGTATTGTCTTTTGTTTCGATTTACTCCATAATTTGTTCAAGAAAATTTCTAATTGTAACTCATATCAAAAAATAGAATTAAAAGAAGTTATACATAGAGAAAGGACTTGAAGAGAAACTGGGAGATAATTGATAGATGAATGCTCGCAAAAAGGCAGAAGAGAAAATAATTTGTGACTTACTCCTGTTCTCTGCTTTAATTCCTTACAAGTCTAAGTATCCAGGATACAAAACTTTCTGCTAAAAAATTTTAATATAAGAGATGATTAACTGTCAAGTAAAAACTGTATTCAAATGTAAAGCTGGGTTTAAATTTCTGGCTTTGCTTATTAGTAGGTGACCCTAGTCAAGTTATTTCAGTTTACTAGTGTCTTTTTTTAATGTTTTTATTGATTTCAGAGAGGAAGGGAGAAGGAGAGATAGAAATATCAATGATGAGAAAATCATTGATCAACTGCCTCCTGCACACCCACCACTGGGGACTGAGTCTGAAACCTGGGAATCGAACCTTGACTTCCTGTTTCATGGGTCAACGTTCAATCACTGAGCTACGCTATTTGGGCCACATTTTTTTGTTGGGAGCACAAAGGCAAGTCAGATTAGAAAGGCAAGAAGGAACTGACACATCATTGCTTGCTTTGAACGGGCTCTGAGAAGGACTGCAGGCAACCTCTAGAAGCACAGTGGCCCTTCGACTAGTCAGTCAGGGAATGTGGACCTCATAACCACAACTACAAGCAACTGAGTTCTGCCAATAACTTGAAGGAGCCCAGAAGCAAATTTCCTGCCAGTCTTCAGGTAAGGGCCCAGTTTAGCCAACACTTTTGAAATCCTAAACAGAGAGGTTACTTGGGCCCAAACTAATTTCTAATCTACAGATCTGATATCTACAACTGAGTTGATAATTGGCTATTGTGTTACACTCCAAGTTTGTGGTAATATGCTCTGCAGCATTAAAAAACTAATACACTACTTTTATAAGTAAAGTATAAACTGCCGAAGTGGCATTATTCAATAAAAGTCACTATTTCATTTAAAACAGCAAAGAACTGAAGGTACATAATATATACCAGAAAGCTTACCATACACACATGCACACATAATAGAGAAAACAAGTTTGGTTTATTAAAGAAAATAACCTTTGTTTATATTTTTGGTGTCAATTTGATAGCTAGATTTGGCTTTAAATAAAAATAATTATTTAAAAAAATTAAGTCTTTATTCCCCCACTGACCCTTTCTAGACTGCTCCCATCCCTCGCCCCAGGCCTTCACCACTCTATTGTCTGTGTCCATGGGTTATATATGTATGTATAATGCGTACATGTTCTTTGGTTGACCTCTTTCTGCCTATCCACCCATCTCAAATAGATTTTATTATTTAAACCACACCTTTCACCTTTTCCCCATGTGGAAAATTTACACAACATGAAATTTAACATTTCGACCATTTTCAAGTGTATTGAATATAATCATGTTGTACAACCATCATCACAATCCATATCTATAATTATTTTCATCTTGTAAAACTTCAATTCTGAACTCATTAAACATAATTATCATTCTTCCCTGATTCCAAAACCCCTTGCAACCACTCTATGATTTTAACTACTCTAAGTACCTGATATAAGTCAAATTGTATGTCTTCTTGTGACTAGCTTATTTAACTTAACATAATGTCCTCAAGGTTCATCTATGTTGTAGCATTTCCTCCTTTTTTAAGGCTAAATAACATTGCATATTTGAGGTTATTATTTAATAATGTTCAATGCAATGGAATATCCTTTCATTTGTTGATGGATGCATCTGGATAGATTCCATGTTTTAGCTAATTGTGAATAATGCTTCTATGAACATGGATGTGTAAATATTTCCTGCAGATTTCAGCAAGTGTTTTAGCATATATAAGACTGAGCAAAAAGATCTTGAGTTTACTGTAATATACACTGAAACGCAGATGATGCTTTTAGGGTAGTCAGACCAAATAAGGTTTGAAATGGTCATCATTGAAGCAGCATAGTGCTCTGGAAAAAGCATATGGAGGTACACTAGGATTGAGTCCTGGCTGTGCCACTGGATCTGTAGGTGCAGGTCTCTGAAAATGGAAGGGCTGCTCAGCTCAACTTTAAAAACTTTTTAGCTGTAACTGAATTCTATGAATCGAACTCCAAAATGGTTGGTCATTACCTTGAGCTCTTTCTGCCAACTCAGAATTTTTTGGGAATAAATGTCATCAGATGGGTTAACAGCAGAGGACATTCTTCTCTGGGACATTTTCTTCCTCAAGGTCTCCTTCCATGAAGGGTGATGGTAGTAAAGATAACATTGATAGATGTCCCTGGGTTTCAAATGGAAACCCACTCACCCTGAACCCAAGTACACAGTTAGTTCCTAAGATCTAGGTATGGCGCCCATTGATGGTCATGCCTCAGACCTCAGTGTTGATTCTTAGAAATGTCAAGGTCCCTCCTGGTGAAAGTGAACTGGCTCAGTGGCTTTCTTCCCATTGTCTGTGGGGCCAGGACCAGCCAGGTAATGCTTTGCACTGTATGTTTCTGCTGTCATGTCACAGAAGGCCTGTGCTCTTGGAAGACAGCCAAGAGGCAGGGAGTCCAGTTTCCCTAATCATTTGGTTAGAGCTGTGGTTGGCACACTGCAGCTGGAGAGCTACATGTGGCTCTTTGGCCCCTTGAGTGTGGCTCTTCCACAAAGTACCAAGGCCTGGGCGAGTCTATTTTGAAGAAGTAGCATTAGAAGTTAAAATTTAAAAATTTGGCTCTCAAAAGAAATTTCAATTGTTGTACTTTTGACATTATGAGTTTGCTGACCAGTGGGTTAGAGTAGCTTCCACAGTTTAATGGTTTTCCTTCACCAGTACTGCTGCATTTCTTAGGCATATGCATCTTACATCCTCATGCATCTTACATCCTCACAGGCCTGTCAATGGGAACTTGTTGAGATGCAGAATTTTGGGGTGCAGAGGATGTCTCAGCAACCTTCTTTAGTTTGTTTTGTAGTTTTTCAGTCATCCCCATTTGCTTCCATAAAGTTGTCAACTTTAAATGGCTCTGACAGCTTCAACTCCTTATCCTCTGCCCTTGTGGGTGTGCAGTTTACAGGAAAGACTCCTGGGAGGTGCGAGTGTATTGGAGGTGGATTGGGGACAGAGAAAACCCTGCTGGCGGGCTCCTTTGGTGTCACATGTAAGAAATCATTGCTAAATTCAATGTCATAAAATTTCTCCCTTATGTTTTCTTCTAAGATGTTTATTTGAGCTCTTTCATTTAGGGACTTAGAAAATTAATGTACTGGGGGTTGGGGGTTGTCCCTTAGCCGGGTCTGCTCCCTCTCATAGTCTGGGTACCTTCAGGGGTGGGAGGTAACCCAACGATCAGGGAAAGGTGACACATGGAATGGCCAGGCCTGACTGGGTGCGGGCCTGGCCTTGCCATGCACCTGCTGCCTCAGTAGGGCTGAGGGGACTGAGATCTTGTGGCTGTGGAAACCACCAACTTTGAGGGCGTGGTGGTCAATTAGCATATTCCCTCCTTATTGGCTGTGGTCACCACCATCTGTGTGATGATGTGAGGGAGGGGTCAATTAGCATATTCCCTCTTTATTAGACAGTATAATGCTAAGTAAGGGTCCAACATCATTCTCTTGCATATAGAGTTTTCCCAGTGCCATTTGTGAAAAGGTAACCCTTTCTCCATAGTCTTGGCACCCTTATCAAATTTCATTTGACCATATATGTATGGGTTTATTTCTGGGCTCTCTATTCTATTCCATTGGTCTATATGTCTTTATACTACTACCACCACACTATTTTGCTTACTGTAACTTTGTAGTAAGTTCTGAAATCTGGAAGTGTGACTTGTGAATTTTATCCTTTTTAAAGATTGTTTTGGCTATTCCAGGTTCTTTGAGATTCCATATTTTAGAATAGGTTTTTCTATTTTTGCAAAATTGTCATTTGGAGTTTAATTTTATTTAATGTGTAGATTTCTCTGGGTAGCACTGATATTTTAACAATATTAAGCCTTCCAATCCATAAACATGGGACATGTTTCGATGTAGTTATGCTATTTTTAATTTTCTTTCAGCAACGTTTTATAATTTTCACTAGGGGCCTAATGCACGAAATTCATGCAAGGGGCTTAGCCTTCACAGCACTGGCCCTTGCAGCCATGGTAGGTACCTCGGCCCTTGCCGCACCAGCTTTGTTCAGAAGGTCGGCTGGCTATCTGGTCTTATTAACATATTACACTTTTATTTTATAGATTATATTAGTCTGTCACTTCTTTAATTCCTAATTATTTTATTCTTTCAGATATTATTGTAAATGATATTGCTTTTGTATTTTTCCTCTTTAAATTTGCTCACTGTTGTAGAGAAGGACAAGTGGTTTTTGCATATTGAAATTATACCATGCAACTTTATTGAATTTATTTACTCGTTTTAACAGAATTTTGTGGAATTTCAAGGCTTTCCTACACATAAAATTGACATCTGCCAAAAAGGAAAAAAAAAAAATTAATTTTACTTCTTTCTTTCCAATTTGGATGCCTTTTTTTTTTTTAATTTTTCTTGCTTAATTTCTGACTAGAATTTTCAATACTATGTTAAATAGTATTTGTGAAAGCAAGCATCCTTGCCTTATTCTTGGTCATAGGGGAAAGGTGTTAATTGTTTATCAATGAGTATATTGTCCAATGTGGATTTTTCATACATGGCTTTTATTACATTGAGATCATAGTTTTATGTATATTTTGATCATAAAAGGGTGTTGAGTTTTGTGAAATGCTTTTTCTGCATCAATTTCCTCCCCCTTTTACTTTTCTAATATGCATTTCATTAATAAATTTTCATTTGTTGAATCTCCCTTACATTCCAGGAATAAATCCCACGTGGTCATGGCATACAATCCTCTAAATATGCTGCTGAATTTGGTTTGTGAGTGTTTTGTTGAAGAGCTTTGCATCATTGTTCAGAGGGATATTGGTCTATAACTTTCTTGAAAGGTCTTTGTCTAGATTTGGTATCTGGGTAATCCTGGCCACACAAAATGAGTTGGGAATTGTTCCTTCCTCTTTAAATTTTGTGTAAAAGTTGCAGAAAAGTGTTATTTGTTCTTTAAAATGTTTAGAATTCACCTATAAAACCAGAGTTAGGGTTTTCCTATGTTGAAAGACTTTTGGTTACTGCTTTAATCTCCTTACTAGTTATATGTCTATTATCTGTTCCTTCATGATTTAGTCTTATTAGGTTTTGTGTTTCTAGGAATCTGTCTGTACATTTCATCTAGATTATTCACTTTTTTGACATATTGTTCAAAGTACCCTCTTATAATCCTTTTTATTTTGAAGAATTGATAGTAATGCCCCCAATTACTTCTTTTATTTCTTACTTTAATAATTTGAGTCTATATGTTTTTAGTCCACCTAGGTAAAGTTTTATCACTTTTGTTAATCTTCTCAAAGAACTGACTTTTGAATTCACTGATTTATAGCTTTACTTTTCACTTTTAATGGAATTTCACTGCCAAAGTGAAAATTTAGAAGCTTCTTTAACACACATTTACTACTCTAGAAAGATACTAATTACATTAGAATTTATTTAAAATATATTTTATTGATTTTTCACAGAGAGGAAGGGAGAGGGATAGAAAGTCAGAAACATCGATGAGAGAGAGACATCGATCAGCCGCCTCCTGCACACCCACAATGGAAATGTGCCCGCAACCAAGGCACATGCCCCCCGACCGGAATCGAACCCGGGACCTTTCAGTCCACAGGCCGACGCTCTATCCACTGAGCCAAACTGGTCTCGGCTAATTAAATTAGAATTTAGAAGGCTTAGGGACAAAGCCCTCAATTTATAATTTACATTGTTTGATACTAAAATACAGAGCTGGAATTAGGCCAATAATTGGGTACAGAATATGAAATATCCTTAATGGAATTTCAGCATAAAACTTATGTTAATATATCATTAGAGCTACTTGCTACTACCTTGGAGAAAAACAGGTTTAATAATAAATGGTTAAGCTATACTATTACAATAAACAAAGAACTGTTTTTTTTTCATTTACTGTCCTGTAGATGTGAAAGCAATGAGAAACAAAAATGTTTAATGATTTCAGTATGTTGGTCTTTAGTTTAACTTTAAACAGATTTAAAATTTACTTCGGAATATGAATCTGAAAGAATCCTCAAAATATTGTATCTTAGTTATTACTCCAAATCAGGGAGCTTTACAACTAATAAAGGGAACAAGGGAGTTAGGTCTATTTAATGTTTCTTTATGGTCAAAGGAAAGAAAAACAAAAGTACTGACACCATAAACCATGAGATTTATTGTGTTGCTAAGAAATAACAATAATCCTCGAGTTACATTGTCTGATACCATAAAAATAACCACAAATATATCATTCAATATGATATCTAACCTACTACAAAAAGAGGATCAATTGCCATTTTAATTATTATGAACAAAATTAACTGAATGGTTGATAGCCTTTCAAGTAAGGCACTTAATACACCTTGAAGACTGTACTAATTCAAACTATTTTTCAAGGTAACAGTAAGGATTAATAGTAATTATGTGGGAGAATATAATAAACTAGTGGCCCATTGCACAAAATTCGTGCATGGTGTGTGTGTATGTGTTGTGTGTTCCTCAGCCTGCCCTGTACCCTCTTCAATCTAGGACCCCTGAAAAAGTGTCCTACTGCCAGTTTACAGGAATCAGACCTAAACTGGCAGTCGGACATCCCTCTCACAATCTGGCACTACTGGCTCCAGTCACTCACCTGCCTGCTTGCCTGCCTGATTGCCCCTAACCACTCTGCTTGCTCGCCCCTCCCACCCCACCAACTGCCTTGAGTGGAGGCCAGCACTGGTTTCCTTCCTCCATAGCTGGGGCAACCCAAGCCTCCTGCTTGCTCCAGCTCCATGGCCAGCCGCCACCTTGGTTAGGTTAATTTGCAAGTTTCTCTTTTATTAGTGTAGATTGAAGTGTCAAATATCTAGCCAAAGGTCAGGAGCAATGAAAACAACAGAGGTTAAGTTGATAATTTACACAGAAATAACAGAAAAAGCAATTTTCTGAGTTGGGATAGTGGACTTTTTAAAAAAAATTGCTATTATTAAGTATTAATAAAGGACTATAAAGATAGGGAACTTAATACAAAGAACAAAAACTACTCCATTGCAATTTGGGGGAAAATAAAGAAATAATATCTACTTTTTATTATCAAAGGAAAAAGAATCTATATTGCATGATAATAAAATCTGAGGAGCAGATGTGCTACTGTTAATAATAAAACAATTGGGATTATAATAATTATTATTTGTTAATCCTCAGCAAAGGATATGGTTTTATTGATTTGAGAGAGAAAGAACAACATCAATGTGAGAACCATCCACTGGTTGCCTACCATACATGTCCTGACCAGTAATCAAACTGCAACCTTTGATTTTCTAACCCAGTGGTCGGCAAACTCATTAGTCAACAGAGCCAAATATCAACAGTATGATTGAAATTTGAGAGCCAATTTTTTAAACTTAAACTTCTTCAAAATAGACTCGCCCAGGCCATGGTATTTTTGTGGAAAAGCCACACTCAAGGAGCCAAAGAGCTGTACGTGGCTTGCGAGCGCAGTTTGCCGACCACTGGGCCATCCTATTGTTCAACAAATAGTTTATGAGGATTGTTTGAAGTTTTCCAAAATATGCTCTGAATCATGTCTATATGCACATATAGACAGATGAGTACGCCCAGACAAAGCATTTGCCAAGTACAAAGGTACAACTGTAAAAAGGAGAAAGTTGAGTTCAAATCTTTAATAAGTAAGCAGAACAGAACGTTTCTAATTTTATATTTCAAATAAATGACAGTAAAAAATCAACAATTTACCTAAATTTAATATGAGAAATTTACTTGAGAAAAAAAAATCACACAATAAAGGGCACACAAATAAGTTATACATAGGAAAACATATTAAATTTTTTCTGAATTTAGAAGCCTGAAACTTCAACAACCCAAAATTCCAAATACCTAATGATCATAGAACGGTTAATATGTAACTTAAAGTTTGATAGAAATGGTGTATGGCAGTAGAAAGTTACGAAGCAAAAAATCTTTCATAATTATTTGAGATCATCATCAACAGTTTAGAACAACTTCAGGCAATTATGTGTGAAAGTTACCTTGACATTAACACACACTATTTGAATTAGCTCTAAAGTAGTCTTAAGAAATTCTTAAGAAAGTAGTCCTAAAATTTATATAAGACAACTAATATTTTTTAAAAGAGTAAAGCAACACATGGTAGAATTATTTATTAAAAAAAAAAAAGGCCGAGGAGCTCTGAGATCATCCCTAGTTGGAACCATCCAAGGTGAGGTCTAATGTTTGCTAGCCTCTCTCTAGTTTGAATAAATTATTTTTTACTAGAGGCCCGGTGGATGAATTCGTGCACCAGTGGGATAACCTTGGCTTGGCCTGTGTAAATGGGTCAAAACTAGTTCTCCAACATCCCTTGAGGGGTCCTGGATTGTGCGAGAGCACAGGCCAGGCCAAGGAACCCCACCTGTGCACGACCAGGGTCCGGGAGGAACATGGAAGGTGGACCTTCTGGGGAGGGACCACAGGAGGGCTCCAGGATGTGTCTGGACCATCTTACTCAGTTCTGATAGGCCAGACCCCAGCAGCAAGCTAACTTACCAGTTAGAGTGTCTGACTCCTGGTATTCAGTGCACACCATAGTGAGTAGTTGAGCAGACTTAGCATATCACGCTTTGATTGGTTGACCAAATGACCAGATGACCAGACACTTAGCATATTAGGCTTTTATTATATAGGGTGTAAATACTTTACTTAATAGACAGTAAAAAATTGTAAGACTTCTTCATGGTATAAAAGAAGCTATGACAACCACTCATTTAAAAATTAAGAGGACAGTTAAGAAATTAAGACTTGAAAATGGATGAAATGTATGGTTCTTCAGGAAAACATTTCCACTATTCTAAGTCACTTTAAATATTACTATGCTGAAGCAAGGCAATATATATAAGTTATATTCATAGTAGCTGACTTTCAGGAATGACAGAAAAGAAATATTTGGTCTATTCAAAATTCGTAACAGGAAATCTACATTATAATTGGTGCACACATCTAAATTTGAATAAAAATAATAGTTCTAATTTAAAATTAAACTTTTAGGCAGTATCTTAGAGGTACCTTAAAAAAGATGAAATACCTAAGAAGTATGTTAGAAAAAAGACATTATATAATAGGTAATACCAGAGTAAGTTGAAAGGTAACCAGTTGATTTTATTTTACATCAGGTAAAAATTTTTTTTCTAGTTCTATCTACTTCTATTCCTAATATGTATTACTTCTTTTCTGTATAAGTTATTTAGACTCTAAGTCCCTTGCCAGACACTTGGCATGGAGGTATCCTTAGCTCTCAAAAAGCTCCAAGCAGAGTAAATAGTCTCACATGTACACTCTTAATAAACATCTGAGTAAACTATGCATATAGCATTCAATGCATAACTGTAAAATGAATTCTCATATTCTCTGTTTCTCTTTTCCATCTTTAAAGTCACTACGCTATATGGAACATGATAGCAGAAACCATGTCTATTTTTGTTTACTACAATACTAGGAGCCCAGCATTTGAAATCGCACAGACCTGCCCACCTACCTGCTACCCTGCCTTGACACCTGAACATCTCCTCGCAGAGCTCCAATTCCCCTGGCCCAGCCCTGGACCCCTCTGGCTTTCTCTGACCACTTTAAGTCCTGCCCTCAGTCCCTTGAGTCGCCTCAGTCTGATCCCGCCTTCTCCAGGCACCTCCTTGCTTCCGCCCCATCTTCGGAGCAATGTGGTAGCTCTGCCTGTCGTGGCGCCCGAGGAGAGCTGGAAGCCTCCTACCTGTGCTCTTTCCCCTGGCAGGTGGGCGGAGGGGTGCTCTGAGTGCAGTGGGTGGCAAAGGACTGTGAAGGGGGTGCTAAGGGCTCTCACACCTGCCCTTCCCAGCACAGGATGGTCCCGCCTCCTCCAAGCACCTCTGTGCTTCTGCCTGTCTCCAGAGCAAAGCCCCGCTGTGCACCAGCAGACAGCCTTCTCAGATTGGTCATTACTCATTAAGGTATCATGACCTTTAGCATATTAACTCTTTATTAAAAGGATTTCCCAGGCACCTCTCTGCTTCTGCCTGTCTCCAGAGCAAAGCCCCGCTGTGCACCAGCAGGCAGCCTCAGATTGGTCATTACTCGTTACGGCATCATGACCTTTAGCATATTAGCTCTTTATTATAAGGATTTCCTTGGCATAGAATAGGTTTTCAGTAAGTGTTTGGAGAATGCATGAAATTTTCCTATAGTACCAACAACTGGTCTATATTCAAGTGATAGTGGCCATTAAAATGTTTTTATACTTATAGATAAGAGCAACACAACAGACATAGGAGGAAATGCAATAATCCAAATTAGTAGCTTGTTTAATAAGCACAACCTGGAAGGGTGAACATCAGGTATAGAAAAGAGACTAAAAGGAAATCTTTTAGTACTTCAATCAGAAATGCAATAAGATTTTAGCAGATTTTCTGATTCAACCAGGATTCTGACACACTGCTATCACTCAGTGTACTGACTACAGGCATGGCAATATTTTTGCTTTAAAGAAGTGTTATTACTAAGAATGACTAGCAAAATAAATAAATAAATAAATAAATAAATAAATAAATAAATAGTATTCTTTCCCAATTTGTTAGATAATAATCACTTGACAATACTTACCCAAAAGGACTGCTTATTTATAGGTATATGAGTTGCTATCGTTTTGACACATAATAAATAGGTAATAAAAAGTTTCTGACTGAATGAATGAAATAACCTTAAAAAGACCCTTCTTTACTTATAAAAAACGTGAAGGTATAATTTTTAGCATGTAGGCCTTAAGTCTTTAGGATACAGAAAGCATTATAGAATATTTCTGCCAGAAGTAGAATTCTACATTCATAGGGTTAAACTAAAACAGAAGTGTTGAAGATATTATTTTAAGATAATTTTTTGTGGTAAACTAAGGGACTACCTTTAATAAGGGTCCAATTCCCCTTCTCTTGAATCTTGACTAACTTTATTGACATGTGTTATCAAAGGACAACAGTGGAAGTGACATTCTGGGACTGCTGAGTCTAGTCAAAAGAGACCTTACAGATTTGCTTGACTCTTTGAACATTCTTTCTGGGACCCCCAAGTCACCATAATAAGTTTGACTCCTTTGGGGCCTATATTCTGAAGAGACTATTGATAGATGCTCCCATTTTCATTTAGCCTCCATTTTAGCCATTAGTCTAAAATAGTTTTAGAACTTCAAGGCCAGCCCATCTGCCAATTAAATATTAGGGAGAGCCCTCTTTTGACTCCCTGTGAAATAGAACTGCACTCAGCCTAGCACTGTTCCATTTTCCAACTCAGAAATCATGTTTACAAAATAAAACAAAATAGAGTTTTAGTAAATTCTGTTTGAAAATTGCTAGTCCTTTGCTGGAACACCTAGAACTAAAACACTTTAAGTACTACTTGAAACAATTTTTACTTATCTTGAATCTTGACTCTCTCCTCCATTTCCTTTTATGCTTGGAATTAAAAGCCTTCACAGTGGTTAGTTCTAGTCATCACATGTGTGTAGCATCAAAAGCTTTAAGTGGCTTGTTTGTCCTCTCCAATCTTTTTTCTTCATCATGGTTGACAGCTTCCCCTAAAGGCTGTTTTAGCCAAAAGAACTTCTGCAGTTCCCATCTCTCTATTCTTCTAACCTCTAAGAGCTCTTCAGTTAAATTCTGAACTCAAACAATACTGATTAGGGGCAAAGTGGAATAAAAATATAGAAAGCCAATAAAAAAAGTGTTGCCACACAGAAATGAAAATTATTACATGATACAAGAAAATAAAAGAATTAGAACCCACAAGCTAATCCAAATGGCTCAAAAACATATTTCAACGGGCCTGCTTATCCTGAAAGTGAGTTTTCTATGAAGAAGGTAATTTTATATTAAATATTCAACATTTGTATCCAGAGAGAAATATCCTGTTTACCTGAAAATCAATATTGTTGTCAATACAATGTTCATTCTTCTCTGCTAAAATCTTCCCATACTTCTCTGATTTGGTAAGAGTTTCACCTCTGGTTGTATCTTTCACTTCTGCCTCCAAATCCTTCATTGTTTCAGTTTCATTTTTTACAGTAACAATATCAGACATCCTCATCAGCAAAGTTTATTTTAGAATTCTACAGGGAACCTGAAGCCTTAGAAAAAAAGAAAAGAAAAAAAATTAATTTAACATTTGTTCCATTGAGTTACTACATAATATTGACTAAGTACTTTCTGTGTCCCAGAAATAATGCTGAGTATATCCAGAGAGAAGCAAAACTCCTCCTTTCAAGGAATATACAGTTTAGTGCCAGACCAGCTTAAATTAAAGAAAAAAAATCAATACCATGAGATAAGAACTATAATAAGGACATGAGGTAATTTTCATGCACAGACCACTTGTGAAAGTTCTTAAGAAACATTAGCCATATTGAGATGGGAGGCAATGGTTGGGGTATGGTAATTGTATATTTAAATAACATTAGAAATTTTTTTCTATAAATGAATAAGTATCATCCTGTCAGAAAATATTTTCCTATCATAGCTTTTGTCTAGATTTCTCAAATTCTAAATTTCTTAAATTACCCTGCAATTATGAAGTATTAAAGAAATAAACAGCAACATCTTATACAAAATACAGTTGTGCATCTGGATTAATAACTGTTTGGCTTTATGAATCAAGAATTTAAAACTCTCTGGATTTGCGGTAATCAGTTTGGCTCAGTGACTAGAGCATCGGCCTGCGGACTGAAAGATTCCAAGTTCGATTCTGGTACCTTAGTTGTGGGCACATCCCCAGTAGGGAGTGTGCAGGAGGCAGCTGATAGATGTTTCTCTCTCATCAATCTCTCTATCCCTCCTTTCCTCTCCATAAAAAAATCAAAATATATTTAAAACAAATAAACAAACAAACAAAAAAATCCATACAAAAATGTTCCATTCTCCTGATTTATGTGATTCAATGCCAAACATCATATATTAACAGAGGGTGTAATATATGGACTCCGTAGGAGAGCAAGTAGATAAGATGACAATATATTTCATGTTTTTAGTGAGTTTAAAAAAACACTAGGGATTTTACACTGAATATCAAATAAAAATGTATCAGAGATAGCTGTCATTTTAGAAAATGTAAACTTGAAGAGCAGTAGTTAATGTAAACAACCTTTTCTTTCTATCTTTATGATCATGTATAAGTTTAAAGCGTATAACATGATAATATAACACAAGTATATATTGCTAAATGATTAACATAATCTATTGCCTCACATAATGACAATTATTTTTTGTAATGAGAATAAGAACAACTTATTTTGAAATTTATAAAACAATTAAGATATACTGATGGCTAGACAGAGGAATGGATATATGTTAACAAGTGAAGGTTAAAGTAAATACGATAAAAGGTTAATGGTATTAGGAATGGTTATGTGTTTACTCACTATAAAACTCTTTCAACTTTCCTGTATTTACAAAAATTCATGATAAATTCTAAAGTCACAGGTAGACTCCATTGAATAAATAGCATGTCTTCTTTGATTATTTTCAGTACCAAGGTTAACTGTTTCATTCCAAAAACAATAAGCTTACCAAGGAAAGGTTTACGTAAAATACCCTGGCACCTTGCTTTTTATATGTAAGATTTAGAAAACAAAAACAAAAACAAAAAAACAAAAGGAACATTTTTTCTTAAGTAAGAAAAGAAGTTACCTGATGTGTTCTATGGATTTTGGATTGTGGTGTTCCACAAAAAGAAAATAAAATAATCCAAGGCTCTTTTTCACAGTTGTCAGCCAGGATGTCAATTGTATTGAACCATCTGGAATCTGGCAGGAGGAGTCCCATGTCCTTGTCACCACTGTAGATTCCTGGACTGAAATAAACTGTCGTGGATCAAATATATCATATCTTTCAGTGGCCTAAAATTAAAAGCAATGAAAATATTTTAACAAAATAGCCAAGTGAAATGGAACACTATATAGCAATTTGACAATTAAAGATATTACTTGTTGGAGATTTTATATTCTTGTCCTAAGCAAGAGTCAGAATACTCAGTTTCAATTAATTCTGACATATATTGGTTTTGTGAGCCCAGATAAGTCACTGAGGTCAATAGAGAGTATATCAGTAAAGAAAGGACTATGATCACAA